>JADBJO010011723.1:42500-47500 GCA_016801955.1 Conus betulinus | reverse complement strand
TATCATCATGAGGCACTCTTGGCTGATGGCAAGAAAGCAGGGCAAGTGTACCCGACTCCTAAATCAACAATACTCAAGTATCAAGCCGCTGTCGACTCTGTAACCGAAAGACGATGTTTTACTGCATAAGGCAGGAAAACATGCTAGTAACAAAGTCACTATTTCTACGTCAATGAACAGCTTTGCGGTTGTGTGTGTGTGTGTGTGTGTGTGTGTGTGTGTGTGTGTGTGTGTGTGTGTGTGTGTGTGTGTGTGTGTGAAACAAGCAGACAGGCAGTTTTTTTGTGTGTGTTGTGTTTTTTTTTTTTTTTTTTTTTATAACAAACAGGAAGATAATTATCGGAGAAAAGCTAGGCAAGAGCTTTGTCTCTAAAAATAATGCCAGCACAACACAGACAATCGGCGCCTGCTTTTCATACACCGACAACCAGAGCAGGCTGCCGACGGGAAAGCAAAAGGACGAGATACCTGTGGACACAAATAGACCAGCACACTTCTGAGCCTCGACAGCGAAGGAGGGGAAAACGGAGAAGAAAACAAAAAAAGGGAGATAGGTATTTCAAAGACGACCCAAACTACCTTCCGAGGCTTCGTCGTCCGTGACTCCCGGGGTACTTTCAGGGTTTGTATTTATCCCTCGAGATACAGTGAGAGGAAGTCTAGACACCCACACCTGTCCTCCTCTAGGGACGGTCAGCCTCATCCTCAACGTTCGCCTCAAGACCGTCATTATCTGACCTGTATGCATTTGGGTAAGGTGTCGACCCAAGCAGAAGTCATGACGAAGAGCCGATTTTTGTTCCGGAAAGTGGAAACAGCACACGCGCTTGCTTTGTCATTCTCGTTCACGTGGGGAGAGGGGAGGAGAGGGACTGTGTGGAAGATGTATGTTTCTTTGGAAGCATTCAACAACAACAACAACAACAACAACAACAACAACAACAACAGAAGAAGAAGAAGACGCATCGAATACGAACTGCCAAGATTTGGACAAGACACTGAATAGAGTTAATCGAATGATCGTGCGTTTTCTTTTTCTTCTGTTCATCCTTCTTCTTCCCTTCCTTCTTCCTTTTTCCTTACACATGTCACAAAAAAAATCAGCCTCTTTCGTGTTTTCGCGCGTGTGCACGTGCGTATATCCTGAATAAAGGTTGGGAAAAAAAAAAAAATAAAACACACATGCGCCTGCGCAGTATGACTCAGTTTGTACAACGCCAGATTCCTATGCAGATAACGAAATGTAAAAGAACACGCATTTCCTCATTCAAGCATTTCGGTAAATATTTTATGATGTAACTTAGTTTCCATTTAAATTAGATAAGTTTCCATTAAAAAAAAATTCAAAGCAGATTGCATCCGTTGCCATCTCTGTGTCTCTGTGTCTCTATCCTCCCTCCACGGTCCCCCCCCCCCCCCCTTCCCCTCTAACACTGCTTCCCTTCATTTAAAACAATGGTGTCATACATCTCATGTTTCCCGTCTACATCCACCCCCTCTCAACCTCCCCCGACCTTCCCCTTCTCTCCTCCCTTCCTGATCCTTCGCAACATCCACATTCAAATTTAAAATCTGACTCATTCATTTAAATAAGAAAATCTGACTCATTCTAAACAAGGAAGGCAATAATATGTAAAACACTTTGAATCTACGGATTGTGGGCCTTTGGGAATCTTTTTTATGTACCGACGGAAATCCTGTTTCTTTAAGTTTCAAATTTGGGTTAAAATGTGTAACTCATGATCTAATGAAAATTGGGATCCCCTCTAGCAATTCTTTTTGGGACTCTAGGGCAGCTGTTTGGGACACAAGGGTAGCTGTTTGGCACACAAGGGCAGCTGTTTGGGACACACTAGGGCAGCTGTTTGGGACACAAGGGCTGCTGTTTGGGACACTAGGGCAGCTGACTGTGACACAACGGTAGCTGTTTGGGACACTAGGGCAGCTATTTGGGACACTATGGCAGCTGTCTGTGACACTGCGGCAGCTGTTTGGGACACCAGGGCAGCTGTTTGGGACACAGGGGCAGCTGTTTGGCACACAAGGGCATTTGGGACATTAGAGAAGCTGTCTGGGACACCTGGGCAGCTGTTTGGGACACAGGGGCAGCTGTTTGGCACACAAGGGCAGCTGTTAGGGACATTAGAGAAGCTGTCTGGGACACTAGGGCAATTGTTTGGGACACTAGGCAAACTGTTTGGGACACTAGGGCAGCTGTTTGGGACACCAGGGCAGCTGTTGTGGAACAACAGTCATCTCATGACAACTGCAGTTATGGAGGGGAATCCACCAAAAAGGATCATATGCCGCGCGGTATTGAAGGCATGTGTTGTCAGGAAGTGTGAAGGAGCGGATGTAAGTGTTGGGGAGTGCTTGAGGTGGGGACGTATGAAATATGGCGATAGAATGACAAAGCAAATTGAGCTCATAAAAGGAAATGAGGAAGTGTATGCATTCAGGGGTATATATCAGCACTTGCGTATCCAGCTCTACTTTCAAGCGTTGACGATATGATAAAGTATAAACACTGTTGGTCAAACCTGTCCACAACATTGATAGGAGGGTGAGGAAATTGACAGATTAGAGCTCTGATCTGCTGGAGATAGCCACTCCTATTGATAGTGCGTTGAGGTATCCAGCTACAATCGTTTTCCAGAAAGAGAAGTGATAACCCACATAGACAGTCTGTGTCTTGCTTTCCTTCTAACATGATCAGTGTTTTCAGGTGCGCCAATTCCAATACGGAGGGCAGCTATTTGGGACACTATGGCAGCTGTCTGTGACACTGCGGCAGCTGTTTGGGGACAACCAGGGCAGCTGTTTGGGACACAGGGGCAGCTGTTTGGCACACAAGGGCATTTGGGACATTAGAGAAGCTGTCTGGGGACACCTGGGCAGCTGTTTGGGACACAGGGGCAGCTGTTTGGCACACAAGGGCAGCTGTTAGGGACATTAGAGAAGCTGTCTGGGACACTAGGGCAATTGTTTGGGACACTAGGGCAACTGTTTGGGACACTAGGGCAGCTGTTTGGGACACCAGGGCAGCTGTTGTGGAACAACAGTCATCTCATGACAACTGCAGTTATGGAGGGGAATCCACCAAAAGGATCATATGCCGCGCGGTATTGAAGGCATGTGTTGTCAGGAAGTGTGAAGGAGCGGATGTAAGTGTTGGGAGTGCTTGAGGTGGGGACGTATGAAATATGGCGATAGAATGACAAAGCAAATTGAGCTCATAAAAGGAAATGAGGAAGTGTATGCATTCAGGGGTATATATCAGCACTTGCGTATCCAGCTCTACTTTCAAGCGTTGACGATATGATAAAGTATAAACACTGTTGGTCAAACCTGTCCACAACATTGATAGGAGGGTGAGGAAATTGACAGATTAGAGCTCTGATCTGCTGGAGATAGCCACTCCTATTGATAGTGCGTTGAGGTATCCAGCTACAATCGTTTTCCAGAAAGAGAAGTGATAACCCACATATAGACAGTCTGTGTCTTGCTTTCCTTCTAACATGATCAGTGTTTTCAGGTGCGCCAATTCCAATACAGAGATTCGATCACACAGGAGTGTTCAAAATGCAGAACTAGGATGACAATGATCAAGTTGCATACAATCAAGTCAGTGGAAGAATGCAGTTAATACGGTTTTGTTGCATGTGTGCATATTGTGACAGCGGAAAAAGTCCCCGCAGTCTTACAATTGGAAGCTGTGGACGTTTGACAGCTGAGCCAAATATCAATACCCTCGGCACAATGAACTATGTCAGTATATAAAAGCATCAACCGCTCTCTCTCTCTCTCTCTCTCTCTCTCTCTCTCTCTCTTCTTCTTCTTCTTCTTCTGTTTTCTCCCCGTTTAAAAAAAAAATGTTGATGATGTTAACAAATTAACAAAGTTTTGCTATTTTGATGCTAGAGTCTAAAGTCATCGGCACGATGAAAAAACTTTAAATCAAATATCAACTGCTTACCTCTGACTGCTGCTTTGAGGGGGTTTCTTTTTTTTTTCTTTTTTTTTTTTTTCTTCCCCAAGCGGTGCTCTCTGGAGGGAGTTCGCGTTCATAAAGGAAGGCGACAAATATCGAATGCCAATGACTTCACAGTGTGTTGATCGTATTGAGTGGCCACGTCTGGCGGGCAAGGGTGGCTCAGTCATGTTAATACGTCATACGTCATCAAACCTCCCAGGATTCCGTGACGACGATATGCATACAGACTTCACTGTGAGAACGACCGCTCCAGTGCCACGGGAGGAACACACATAACCACCTTGAGTCGACGACTGCCTACACGCTTTAGCCTGCCAAGAGGGATAGAATACGAACCCGCAATTTTATAGAACTAAAATCAAATCCTCCTCACCGTTCTGAACGGGTTCTGGTGATGTAATGTCAAGCTCAATGTACACAAGAAGTGAACCTCTTTTCGCGTTCTGTAAAAGATGGAAATGGCTCGAACAACACATGAGTGTATACAACTTCCAAACTCGTATGCTTGTGGAACCTGTTTTCTCCTACTGACTTCTCCTACAATTTCCACCCCCCCCCCCCCCCCCCCCCCCCCCCCCCCCCCCCCCCCCCCCCCCCCCCCCCCCCCCCCCCCCAGTGAACTCCTTTCTAAGTGAGCTCTTTTTTCGGTGAACTCTGCTCAGCTACACAACCATAAAAATCGAAAGTGACCATCCGCCATGGCGAAGTGGTTAGCGTCGCGGACTCCCGGCTGGGAAGTCGCGAGTTCGATTCCCATCAGAGTCATGTGGGATGTTTCTGCCCGGACCAGCTCCTACCCAGAGTTGAGTTTGCTACGGGCTCAGTTGGGAAGACTGGGACCACACAGTCGAGTTTCATCCTCTAAATGAGTGCACCTCTAACAGTGCAGCTCAGATTTCCTGACCAACTCTGCAGGTGCCCGTATCTCTCGGGTCTGCTTGACGCCGGGATATATTATGAAAGGAAGCGTAGAATACGGCCCTGTCACGCAGTCTCAGACCGAAAT
>JADBJO010011723.1:22500-37500 GCA_016801955.1 Conus betulinus | reverse complement strand
TATATATATAGAGAGAGAGAGAGACCGAGGAGAGGAGGAGAGAGAGAGAGAGAGAGAGAGAGAGAGGAGAGAGAGAGAGAGAGAGAGAAATATTCACATAGTTTACTCGTGTTTGATGTACTAGTTGTGGAATGCAATCTTCGTTTAACAAAATAGTAACAGCGAGTATTAAAAATGGCTAACTTTAGTCAATACTCGTGGTAAAATCTCTCTCCCCCCGTCCTCCGCCCCCCTTCCCCCCCCCCCCTCTCTCTCTCTCTCCATTCTCTCTCCCCCCCAAACATCTCTCTCCCTCTCTCTCTTCTCTCTCTCTCCTCTCTCTCTTCTCTCAAGATGCAGGATGAAGGTCTACCATCGAGTGTAGAAAACATGCTTAACGCCCGCGCTGCGAGATATGGTGATATCTTCTTTCAAAATCGAAGGTAGAGAAAATCAGAACTGTTGTTCTTTGGCTGAAAGCAATTTCCGACCATAAAAAAGCAGTTACAGACTCCCGAATCAAAAAACTTACTTGGAGAATATTTCGACAGGGTCGCCCTGTCTGTCTTCTTCAGCTCACTGTTGCTGTTGTGGCATCGAGGCCTGGTGGGACGACTGTTGTGTGGGGTGAACGGTTGTCAGGATATGATTGTAGATGGGGGGGAGTTCAAACCCTTGATCTCTGTTCTGACCACTCACCACCCATCTACAGGAACACCAAAACAGATCCACTCCTGCCATACATGAACATCTGCAAGCCAGTTTTCAGCCCCCAAGAAACCAAGATCTTATCTACAGAGCCCTTCCTCACACAAAAAGAAAAGTTAAAGAAGCCATCGAAATTGAGACCAGACGCCCCAGCCTGAGCAGAGATCAAGGCTTTGAACTTCCCCCCCCCATCTGCAATCAGATCCTGACAACCGTTCACCCCACACAACAGTCGTCCCACCAGATCTCGATGCCACAACAGCAACAGTGAGCTGAAGAAGACAGACAGGGCGACCCTGTCGAAATATTCTCCAAGTACGTTTTTGATCCAGAGTCTGTAACTACTTTTCTAATGTCGAATCCAGAATCCAGAAAACCTATATTCTTATCAGTTTCCGACAGTTCCCGTGCCATGAGAGAGCCCAAAACGTGAACTGCTGTGTTCAGGAGAAAATGTGCATCACAGATCAACAGGGACAGGAGAGAAGGGCCAACGAACACAGGAATCAGGCGAGTGAACGTGTTTTTACCCCGTCCAGTCTGTTCCTGCCAACCCCCACCTAGTTTGTTGTACAAAACCGACATGAGTGAAAACAAGAATACAGTGTCCTGTGCAGACATCTGTCAGTTTTCTTATCCTCCCTTCTCGTTTGTACCTTTGTCTGCACCGCGTGCACACTCCGGCAATAGAACACAGCACATTGACTTGACACAGTGTGACATAGACAGTGAAACGGTAACTGCTCTACTCAAATTAGAATTCTCATATGACACTGGTGTCGACAGACAGAGTTTTAGCGATGAGTGTGGTGTGTGGAGTTTTTCTGAAGCAGGATGTGAACACAATCCGTCGGGTAACTACAACACACACATTCCACACAACATGACACTGAAGCCTTCGTTGCAGAAGGAAATTTGTGTACGACAGAGCGTAGATTTTATGAAGAAGATTCCTCTGACGTTAATGAGTCATCCGCAGCCCATTCAGACAATACACAATAGGAGACATTGTGTTTGTATTTAGGAGGAGAAATGTCAAGGAAAATGGATGACCGCTTCGGTACTTTGAAGGAAGAGGTGAAAGGCAGTGCAACGCATAGCACAGGGGTTGAAAACGGAAAACATGGCTCTCCACCGTGACAGCTGCACTCTCGCATCTGTTGATACACATTTTGTTGTTGTTGAAATTCTGATGATTGACTGTTATTTATGTTCGATGTCGAGAAATGAATTCTGTGCCTTTCCGTGATCTGGACTCCTCATCACGATAAACTTTCTTGTGATTTTCTTTCTTTCTGCGTACGCAGGCTGATACTGCTGCGGACACTGCCTGTATAGACAGGCAGTGGAGTTTTGTGTGTATGGCCGTTTTTCATCATCCCGCCATTAAGGCAGCCATACTCCATCTTCGGGGAAGGTGCATGCTAGGTGTAACGTGTCACCCATACCAACGGCCAAACTGGCCTTCTCTTCCGAAAGTTGGTGATGGGATTTTTACGTGTGTGTAAGATGTTGTGCGTGCGTTCACATACGGAACCTCGGTTTATAGCCTCATTCGAAGGACTGTATGGGGAATAGAGTCCGAACCAATGTTAACTCCGAGGGAAAAAAATCCCCCTGTACTGAAATTCGAACTCGCAGCCCCCAGGATCACGAGTCCGGCGCTCTACCAACCGAGCTATTCCGCCCCCCTCCCCCTCCCCCCCTTTCTTGTGATAATATCAGTCATGTTTACTTACAATTTTTTTTCATGCACAGTCCCTATCCCCTCCGTCTCCCCTTGTGAATGGCTTTGTAAAGCTTACACAATAGATTATCCATTCACACACACACACACACACACACACACAACACACACACACACCACACACACACACACACACACACACCTATGAATTGTCCATTTTACATACCTGCATCGCCCCACCGATGCATACCCACTGGCGCACTTCTTCATGTCTACAGTACACACCGAGGTCCCTGATTCTTATCTCAGTTGACATGTGTTTGATCGTTTGTGTCTGCCAGTGGAAAGGTCCAGTATGATTCTGCCCCAGTCTCTACGAATCTTCGCAGCGTTGGCCTTTAGATTAATTTCAGTGTGTGTGTGTGTGTGTGTGTGTGGTGTGTGTGTGTGTGTGTGTGTGTGTGTGTGTGCGTGCGTGCGTGCGTGCGTGTGTGTGTGTGTGTGTGTGTGTGTGTGTGTGTGTGTTTCTTTTTTTTTGTCGGTGATGTTATTTGATTTTCCTTTAAACTTTGAGTATGCGGTCACTTCCTCTCGTGATGTACAGATCTGGTCTATGGTATAGTGACTTTGCTTTTATTTGTTCGGCTGATACTTTCTATTTCATATCACATCAGTTGGCCAAGCTGTTATCCTTGCCTTGCCTTGCCTTCCAGTGTGTCTGCTGTCTCCCATTTCCTTTTAACACCTGCACATCACGGCAGCACATCCATATGAGTCTCTCCAATGGAAGGTTGCGCGCGTTACTTCATGCCAAGCAGGGCTTCCTATCCGACTCTCTACTTTCCGAAGTAGGTTCATGGGCGTCGGTCAGTATCATGGCTTGTTGAGTTTTCTTCAATTGGTCTGTGGTTGAGAGCCAGAGGAGTGCTTGTATCACTGCATATACCTCCATTGTAAGACTTGATGTTGTTAAACTGTATGCACCATTGTCTTCGGCCATTTTGCTTCACTGTGTATCCCCAGCCTGACTTCCCTTTGGTGACAGAACCGCCCGCCATTATATAGCAATGTCTCCTTTTGTGCCGAGGTTTTCTAACTGCATCTGAATTTATGCGTTGGAGTTCCGAGAGTTAAGATGTAAATGCGTACAAGGGCCTTTGAATTTATTTCTGAACAAGACTTGGTGTCATTTTTTTTTTTACGTGGTCAAACATAGTAGTAAGGTAAAGAAGAAACAATATTGTCCTGTCTTATATGTTGTGTAAAAATACTAGACTTCGACGCTTTCGTGTTTTTAGTAAACTATTTGACACTCAGATTCGACATTTCTCTTACAATACGGCACCGAAATATGCGGCCTTTGAGAAACCACAAACAACAATAGAAGACCAAAATGTTGAAGCTTTTTGGGTTGTGGTCGGTGTGTTTGTGTGGAGTGTGTGTGTGGTGTGTGTGTGGTGTGTGTGTGTGTGTGTGTGTGGGTGTGTGGAGTTTTTCTATTTTCAAAATCTTCTAAGCATCCTCAAAGATAGTTTGTATTGTACAACAATAGAATAAAAGTGCATATGTTTGCATTGAAAAGCTCCATGTTTGTGTTGTCCTTTAGAGGTGAAAATAGGGAGATAACTAATCTGCTGCAATCCTTACATAAATTATATTAAATACTGACAGAACTGGCAAGCAAGGACTGGGAGATAGGCTGCCTTTTAAATCATGCAAAATGCTATTTCACTTGGATTCTAATGGTAAGATAACATGGGTTACGAATGTTCCGTCGCTGTAGAAAATTTCGACATCCTTTGCGTTTGTGTAGGATGCTCTGTGCTATTTGGGACAACCAGGTTGTTTTGAAAATGTATCAGGTTTTTTAACGTCTTTTAAGAAAAGAACGATTGAGTACAAATCTCTCTCTGTCTGTCTGTCTCTCTCTCTGTCTGTCTCTCTGTCTCTCTCTTTTCTGTCTGTCTGTCTTTCTTCTGTCTGTCTCTCTCTCTCTTCTCTCTCCTCTCTCTCTCTGTATACACACACACACACACACACACACACACACACACACACACACATATATATATATCATAGAGAGAGAGAGAGGAGAGAGAGAGAGAGAGATTTGTGGTGTGTGTATATATATATATATATATATATATATATATATATATATATATATACACACACACAAAAATCGCTCTATGTATGTATGTGTGTGTGTGGGTGTGGGTGTGTGTGTTGTGTGTGTGTGTGTGTGTGTGTGTGATGTGGAAAAATAAGAAAAAAATGGGAAGAGGAAAAAAAAACTGGACCCCACAATGGCTTGATCTGATCTCTCTCTCTCTCTCCTCTCTCTCTCTCTCTCTCTCTCTCTCTCTCTCTCTCTCTTTTGTCAAATATTTCGGTCCCGAAAGGGATCTTATTCTGGGACAGGAGAAATGGAGACCCAATAGCACAATGTTATCATGCTGTCCAATAAATTCTATCACACTCTAGAATAGAATTAAGATTTCATACTATCGAAGGAAATTTACTGTTTATTAAAACTGGGCAGGCGAGGGGTGGAAGGGGATGATGGGGGGGGTGGGGGTCAAAGGGAAGGGAATATCCGGTGTGAGGGGAGTGGCAGGCACTGGTCATGTGTGAGGGGGCAAGATACTGAGATCGTTAAGGGGAGAGAGAGAGAGAGAGAGAGAGAGAGAGAGAGAGAGAGAGAGAGACAGACAGACAGACAGACAGACAGAGAGAGATCAGGAGGGCAGAATGGAACACATGCAGAGGGAGCAGGGTTGAGAGTGGGAGTATAGGTGAGGGTGGGGAATTAAGTTGGGGGGTGAGTGGGGGGGGGGGGGAGAGGCGGGATGGAGCGGGTGGTATGGGACTTGGGACGAGGGGCGGGGGGGGGGGGGGGGGAGGAGAAAGGGACAAGGGAAAATACGCAGGAAGAATTAGCACATTCATGCATGTACACAACATGAAATACAGGCTGGGAGAGAGAGCGAGAGAGAGAGAGAGAGAGAGAGGAGGAGAGGAGAGAGAGAGAGAAGAATGAGAGAGTGAGAGGGGAGCAGATGGAGTTGAGTTGAAGAGTGGGAATAAATGTAACCAAGGGGATGGAGAAGCAGAGTACGAAAGTAAGAGGACAGAAAAAAAAAGCAGAAGAAAAGGGGAAGTTTGGGGAGTATTAAACTACCCCACCCCCACTCCGATCGAGAGAGGAGAGAGAGAGAGAGATGAGAGATAGAGAGAAGAGAGAGCATAGAAGAACGGGTTCTTATTCCCCCCGAATCGCCCGTCCGCCCGCGCCACATAACCCTCCCCCACCCCCACCTCACCCCCCACCCCCCCTCCCTCCCTCTCCCTCTGCAGCCCCAACTGCCTTGTTGCTATTATCAGGTCTCGTCACGTTTCATTCCGTTCTCAGGATCGGTAGAATGTTATTTTTTTTCCCCCCCTCATTGTTTGCGTTTATGGAGCTCTTGAGATTGAGTTATGGTCCAGGGCAAAAGCCTGTGATTGAAAAGAATAATTTGTTCTCGATGGAATAAATTCCCCTTGATGAGGCCGTCGTGTCGAACTATTGGGGAGACTATTTTACAACTTGTTGGTTCTTTCCATTCACTAGCTGACTATCATAATAAGTATAATTTTTTTTTTTTTTTTTTTTTCAAACCGAAAGGCCAGAGGGAGGTTCAGAACTTAAAACAAGCACTTTCTTCTCCCCCGCGGTCACTGAGGAGGCAAACAACCAGGTTATCGCATACTCGTATCGTGACCATGATTTATATGTTAGCTGAAGGCTTCCTCCCCCTTTGGAATTGTCCTCCCCGGTGGAACTATATCAAGCCTTGCTGAAGGGTCTTTTGAGAAGCATTTTATTTTCCCCTTCCCCCACTCAAGCACATGCTGTTAGTTTAGGCAGATTATCTCTCCTGCAGATATGAAGCGTTATCTCCCCAACCCTATTTCTTCAATTCACTCAAGGACCATGAGAGAGCAACGCCTTTTTTCTCTAATTGTAATAGATATTATATATGTATGATATGGTGTGGGTACGATGGCGTGTGTGTGTGTGTGGTGTGTGGTGTGTGTCGTACTTGGCTTTTTTTGTTTTTTTTTCATCGTGCGATGAATCTGATGAGAGAAAAGTGCTTTCTCGTTCTTCTTTGTCACTGTCCTAAATTGTTAATTCGTTTCTGAAGAAGCCCTGAAGATGCCCACGAGGTCGAATGCACTGTGTTTGTCCTGTACTTGTTGTCTGTGTCCTTGGCGTGCAGCGTTAACTAACTCCCACCTCTCTTTCCACAAGTTGACTTTCTTTTCCGCCCTCAGTCACTCCGTTTTGGAATCTTACTTTACTCGAGTTTCGATACATTGTGGTATTTACACGCTGAACATCAAATCATTACTAGGCCTTCTTCTGTCACGCCATATTCATACCACACAAGAGTCATTGTTCGTCAGAAAATCATGTGCAAAACTATTGATGGCAACGTTTTAATTACCCCCCATGCAAGGACACCCACCATCTGTTGTTTGTAAGGTTTCTTCACGTTCCTTTTTTTTTCCCTTAGCTCACTGATCTTAAAAAAAAATAAAAAAAAAAAAAAAATTAAAAAACGAGATTTTTTTTTTACTCTCGAGATCTTCATTTTTTTTTTAAACTCCCTGTGCATATCTCGACAACTATCATTCTTTCTGCGTCTGTCGCTCTGTCTGTCTCTATCTGTTCATGTCTGTCTGTCTGTCTGTCTGTCTGCCCCCCCTCTCTCTCTCTCTCTCTCTCTCTCTCTGTCTGTCTGTCTGTCTGTCTGTCTGTCTCTCTCTCTCTCTCTCTCTCTCTCTCTCTCTCTCTCACGCGCACGCTCACACACACACACACACACACACACACACACACACACACACACACACATGCACACTCACATCTATGGATAAATCTCATACCTGTCTACCTTCTTACATGCCTACCGACCTACCAACTACTACCTACCTACCAATCTACCCATCTACCTGTCTACCTACCTATGTACTTACCTACCTATACTTACTTACTAAACCTCCTACTACCTACCAACCACCTACCTTCCTGCCCTGTCTACTCTCTCTCTCTCTCTCTCTCTCTCTCTCTCTCTCTCTCTCTCTCTCTCTCTCTTTCCTTACATATCGTGTGAGTGGGTGCATGGGGGGTGTGAGCGTGCGCGCACCTTTGTAGATATAACTGTACTTCCAGGATATCAGCAAAAGCAAAGACTCTTTCGTATCTAAAATCAGAATTGCGAGAGAGAGAGAGAGAGAGAGAGAGAGAGAGAAAGAGAAGAGAAGAGAGAGAGAGAGAGAGGAGAGAGGAGAGAGAGAGAGAGGAGAGAGAAAACATCCAAGCCAGTATACATCCGGCAGATTAGAGAGGGATAAGATGTCACGTTTTAAAATAATTATGTGACTGCCGTGTGATAGGAGATTTCCGGTTTCCCAGTCTTCAGTTCTAAAAAGAGCAAGCTGCTTACAAACCGGTATCTGTTCTTGTTTGACCATCGCAGGGAACAAAATCATAATTCTGTCCATGAATTCGGACACTGTAAAATGTACAGGCTGTCTGCTGTCGCAGACCGTCCCCTACACTTCGTGGAGTCGGTTGTTTTCTTTCATGGAAGGTAATGCAAATGTTGGTCAGTGAGAGATGCTACCTTTGTGTTGTTTAAATGCTCGGGCATTGTGTGTGCAGGAGAGTGTGTATATGAGAGAGAGAGAGAGAGAGAGAGAGAGGAGAGAGAGAGAGAGAGAGAGAGAGAGAGAGAGAACTCAGACTCAGATGGTTTATTTATCTAAAGGCCATTGCCCCTTATGAAGTGAAACATGGACAATGTAACAACAATGTGTCAATTTTTACAAAAAATCTAGATGGACTGCTCTCTCACAAAATCACAACTGATCGAAACTGAAATGCCTTGAACAAGTAAATTGAGAAATTTCTTACTATGCTTTCTTTCTGAGATGTCATGGGCAGAGTTAACCGAAATTGACAGGGATCCTTTGAAAACTTAACTGGTAGATATTGCGCTGTTAAACTAGATAACTTGCAGCAGCATAAAACAAAATGCAGTTCGCCTTCTTTTCCATCATCTCCTGTTCGACGAAACTATCTGTACAGGATATTAGATTAGATTGTTCGTCGTGTATTTGTCTGACTTTATCAAGTTTGAAAGGCTGTGCCAGTCTTGAATAAAAGTTGCTCTGTGCTAGGTTTCCTTATGGGAGCAAAAAACTACCCCACTTGTTTACTGTTTATTGTGTTTACTGTTCCCTGCCTCATTTCATTTCCAATTTCGTTTTGATTAAATCGAGGTTATTTGTATTTGTTTCTGTCCGTTTTGTGTTTGTCTTTTGATCTCCCTTGCACTCTTGGGTGGCTCTCAAGCGTAGGCTCAAAGATTGCCCCCTACATTTTATGCTATTTGCATATCTTTAGTTTTTCAGCAACTTTTTCTCCTCCAAAAACTTTAGTTTGGTTTCATTTTACTACCCCCTTACTGGCTGCCTCGGGGGTGCTATTGGATTCTTTTTTTGTACCCTTGGTGGTGAGAACACCACGGCACTATGAACTGTAGTGTGTCTCTATTTGACGCCAGGAGTGCAAATAGAACCAGTCGTGTCTCCCTGATCAGTTCCGCCCCAGCGGACGAAAGGCCTCGGAGCAGGCAATACAAATATATCTGTGTTCTAAAAGGGATTGCGATGGTTCCTTTATGCGGCTAATAAAGAGTTTTCATATCTGCAATATATTTTCTTAGATTCATGTTCACAGTTTCTCCATCTTCAACCTTCCACTCCCCCTTCCTTAAGTCAAAGTTTTGCAAAGTTATTACTATGAAGACAATTAAGTTGGCCTGCGCTTGTTTCCACATCCACCCACTATTAGATTGTTCGTCTTTGTATTTGTCTGACTTTACTCAAGTTTAAAAGGCTATGCCAGTCTTGAATGAAAGTTGCTCTGTGTTAGGTTTCCTTATGGGAGCAAAAAAACTACCCCACTTGTTTATCCTGTAAAGCTTTCTGAAAATCTTTCTTTGCTGTCTTACATTCATTATCACCAGTGCTGACCTGCTGATTCATGCATTCAGCACATCGCTTGATACAATTGTTCAAAATTAGCAAAGCTTTGTCAAATCATAATCGATTAAACGTTCCGACAACGTCACAAGCTACAAAACACCTGCAGTGTCAGCCACACAACTGCTCTCTTGGCTCTACGACCGGTGTCAACTTTCTGGATGTTCCCTTTAAACCAAATGGAGAAGAAACATTATTCACACTACAAAAACATACACGAAAAAAAAAAAAAAAACTTTAGAAGAAGAGCGACTACTGTTCTATTCCATTTCTTTCAGCTTGCCCTATAAGTCTACAGAAAACTTAGCACCTTCTATGATGAGATGGTCAAATACCATAGACGCCATTTTGTTGGCTGCTCTTGTTTGTTTCAAATGGGGCAAAACAGTTTCTGTCTAATTTCCCGAACTATGAAAGAAAAATCTTCCCCGACGAAAATATTACAGCCTTTTAATTTCTCTCGCACTAAATAAATTTACCCTGTCCTCGAGAAGAAGGTAACAGCACCCGATTATCAGAGCGTTGGGCCTCTGGTTCAAACGATGTAGGCGGTCGAAGGGGAACGTCCTTGGCCAGCTCCAGTCGGTCAGTGAAGAGTTCCCTGACAGCCGCTTCCAGGTCGTCTGTCGACTCCTTCTCTGGTTTGTGGAGCCCATGGATGATGACGTTGTTCCGTTTGGATCTGCATTCCAGGTCGTCAGTCTTCTTCTCCATCTCTTCCATCCCACGTTGTTCTTTCTCAGTGCGGCGTTTTCTTCTCGCGGACGGGTGCACTCTTCCTTCATGTTCTTGATTTCCTCATGCCAAAGGTCAAAGCCGCCTCTGATGTCACCCCTCACCGCTTCAAGCTTCATGTTCAAGTGATGGAACATAGACTTCAAACCAGTCGTCTTCTTTTTGACATGTCTTATACAAACCCGTTTCGTCATGCATTCCGTTGCCTCTTTTATACAACAATTAAACACGTTTAATGCATCTTCAATGTTACTATCAACCAGTCGCACGGCCTCTTGCATGCGCTACTCGCATTTCATCAGAAAGAGTAACATTTTTAAACAAATCAGCGTGAGCTTCGCTCTAGACATTTTTTTTTTCAATTCTACAGCGTCTGTTGTTTACTTTGTGAGGATTCATAGTTTTGACATGAGGAAATGATCTGTAGTTCTAAAAGGCATGTGGTCCGAGTCGATTCTCTCTGATACACTCACATCTCATAACCACCAGAAATCAAAGAAAACAAATCATAGGACATCAAAAAATAGTCATTGTCGCTGCTACCGCTTTCCGATATGTATGTGTAGCGACCTTGAAGGTCACCCTTACACACACCATTTGAACTATACAGTTTTAATGAAGTACACATGTTAAATAGTAGTTTTCTATAATTATTCAGGACAACATCTTCTGAATTTCGAACATGTACGGGCCCACTTTTATGTTGATCGTTGTATGTAAACATGTTATCCTCAAAATCACAAGAGAAATTTGAAACTCTACTATTCAAATCACCGCACACGATCACATCAACCTCATTTTTAACTAAAAAATAAACAGTCACACAGAAATTCTTCTAACAAAGAAACTCCATTTCCTTTATCAAAATGAGAAAAGTATGGAGACCCTTCAGGAGGTATATATGCACATACAAGCATGACATGTTTTAAGGTGTCAAGCAAAGATTTGTCAACAATAAAAGCGTTGAATAAACCAGACACAACATCCACTGGTGTAAAATAGGACAGATCTCATTCTTCACAAGACACCACCGGAACGCCTCCACGTGTCTTGCACTCCAAAGCACGTGTAAAATAAAATGTGCATCTAGAGAACACAGTACACAGGCGACTGAAAAACTTCAACAAATGTCTCAACTAAACAGATGAAATCAAAACCAGACACGTAAGAAATAAAAACCGTTGTCATGCGTTTTAGAAAGTAATCCAGGGAAGAAACGAAAATGTTTTTTTTTTTTTATTTCCTTACATGTGTCAGAGTGACATGATTTATCATTTCCAGAGGACAAGGATATGAAATGAATATATTTAGAAGACACATCACTATCTGTGTTACTGACGTTTTTAATCGGCACTGACGTCACTGAGTTTTCCGCTAAAATGCACGAACGTGCGGCTCGTTTCACGTGCACAGCCCTGGATAGAAACAACCGGTGTCCGCTCACCATTGATACCCTGTACAGCTGGGAACACGCACAAAGAGTTAATTTTGGACAGGCCGAGTTCCTATCTTAATTCCACAAGTCCATTGTCAGTACCTATGGTGTATCACTTGCCATCGTTGAGGCACGTTTACCTTCACTTCTGGCCAAACCTGACAGGGTTTTTATCATGTTCCCGAGGCGACCGTAAAGACGGAGCAGTCTTGTGCCGTTTGCATACAGGCCACTCGTTTTATACCCATTCTTATCTTTTAAAAGGTGAAAGAGGCTCCGTGGTGTATTCCATGTCATGTTCCACTCACAGTGAAACACATTCTTTAGAGTGTTGGGACTTGCACGATGTGAGACATACACACTTTACGGCGGACTCCATGAAAACTTTGTTCAGAGATGTCCCACCTCATGTGATCTTTGAATTTCCGAAAGAGATTCAGTTTTCATCTGATCTAAGATTTTATGGAATAAAGATTTGTAACGAGGTTTGTGGTGCTTTTTTAGCAGATGTGTTTTTAAAGAGACGCGTGAATGGTGTGTGTATGTGCGTGTGGGGGGGGGGTGGGGGGCGTTTGGGGGGGGGGGGGGGGGGGGGGGGACTTATGAGTTGATTTTAACTTGGTGACAAGCCCTGATATGGCCTTTTGCGGTCGGCAGGGCTATAAACAACATTACCTTAGCTTACCTTACCTGGCTTTCTTAAGGTGAGGTGTTAAATTCGTTTCTAGGTCTCGCACTCTAGGCAAAAAGTCCTCTTCAATGAAAATGTTGGTTCCTCGTAGTTTACGTTTAGCTTTAGGGATGTCCACCTTTTGCTTGTTAAAAAAAAACACACACACGCAATCACAGGCCTCTTGTTCAGTCGATGTACCCTATCAAATTCAACATCGTGAGACAAGTTTAATTTATCGGTGAAGAGCTCCTTCAACACATTTTCGCACTCCACAGGAGTCTCGTTTTCCGACGTGGTAGTCCACAGAAGGGTGAGATTCTTCCGCGTGGATCTTCCCTCAAGGTCATCGGTTTTCTTCTCAAGCTCCTCCATCTTCTTGGTCAAGTCCTGGTTCTGCCTCTGTGGACTGGTGACCTCCTCCCGTAGCCCCTTCAGCTCCTCCTGCATGGCAGTGTAATCCTCACGAAGGGCGTGCATATCACGTCTGACATCATGGAGCTTCGCGTCGAATTTACCACTCCATGGTGTTCAGCTTGCCCATGATGTCAGACAGCGAAGGTTCCTTTCCGTCGTGAGGATGGCCAGGTTTCTCCATACTGGCCCTGCTGCTGGCTGGCTCCTCCACTGGCGCTGGTCAGTCGGGTCTGCCTGGTGCCAGCTGTCTCTGGTCTGGAGGAGATAGGACCTGGGTTGCCCTCCAGGTCACCACATCGAAGAAGTAAACTCCCCCAGAACAAACAAAAGAGGGGCGGTCCTAACACAGCACCGTCACATCTGCACTTCGGTCTCAATTATGGCGACACGCATCGCTGACCTCTGCTTGCCCGTTTCAACATGAAACGCTGGAACACTGGGGGGGGGGGGGGGGGGGGGGGGGGGGGGGGGGGGGGGAAAGCCACATGTTGCCCGCCGAAAATCCACATGTTCTGGTGGCATTGCACCTCACAAAGTCTGTCCACAGCTCTGCTAAGCCACTCTTGATTGGTCAAAATTATCAGTTAATTGTCAGAGTACTCGACTCGTGACTTCACAAGTTGAACACCCGGTCAAAGTGTGTGTGTGTGTGTGTGTGTGTGTGTGTGTGTGTGTGTGTGTGACATTGTGCGTCTGTCTGTCTGTCTGTCTGTCTGTTTGTCTGTCTGTCTGTCTGTCTGTCTCTCGGAGGCTCTCTCTCTCTCTCTCTCTCTCTCTCTCTCTCTCTCTCTCTCTCTCTCTCTCTCTCTCTCTCTCTCGTTTTCGAAAGTAATGCTAAAATGAAATTATTCGGACTATCCACACGAGTAACATATGGTTTGGCCAATGTCTAATACAATTCTCCGTATTTTGCATGCAAGAATTTTTTTTTACAATGAACATTGTCTGCTGTCCGCTCAACTCGGTGTCATTGTCGTGAACAATGGTTTGATTGTTCAAAGCAATCCGAAAGAAAAGTCGAGAAATGTGCTGCAAAAGGTGATAAAAAAAAATATATATGCTAGGAAAACACATTCTGAAGAAAGAAAAAGAGCGACCACAGAATTTTTATACCAAAATGCGCGCTTTTGTCCAACATATTCACCACAGCTCATAGTTTCACATAAGCTAATAAATCATTTTTTTTTTTCCCAATCTTTCTTTTTCTGTATGTCAGAGAATAAATTGCGTGTGTATATTCAAAGAGTGCTTCAACGAGGACGACAAATTAAGCCGTTGATGGATCTTCTTCTTCCTCTTTTTCTTCTTTGGTTTATGTCATATCTTCTTTAATTCATGTAAGATCGTCATTTTTTTTTTTTTTTTCTTTCATTCATTCCAGATCTTCTTCTGCCTCCCGTGTGTTCCCCTCCTCTTTCTTTTCAGTGCTGCTGCTGATACATACAACCTCAGTATTGTTCTATGAGAGGTTAACATTAGTTCTGACTCCATTTCCCATACAGTCTTTCGAATGAGACTATAAACCGAGCTTCCGTGTGTGAACGCACGCATAACATCTTGCACACACGTAAAATCCTATCACCAACTTTCGGAAGAGTAGGCCAGTTTGGCCGTTGGTATGGATGACACGTTACACATAGCATGCACCCTGCGTGAGAAATGGAAAGAATGAAGGAAGTAAGGAAAATGAGTGATCGATATTGAACGATATGACTGGATGACACGGGAAACGACTGAATGAAGCGCAGCTGGCAGCTCTTCAGTCGGCACTACCCAGGTAGGCAGCCGTGGTGTAAACGAGTGTTGATTGTAAAAGCGCTTAGAGCTTGGTCTCTAGCCGAGGAATAGGCGCTATATAAGTATTCATTATTATTATTATTATCATCATCGTTATTATCATCATCATCATTATTATTATTATTAATGTAAAGCGTTCCACTGTCCTCACCGCCCAGTAACTCACACCCTGTCAAAAGAACAAAAATTGAAAGTGAAATCAACAGTATGCCAAGAAATGAACATAAACAGTCACTTAATCATAAATGGATGAATTAATAAATAGACAGATACAAAACTGAAAGAATAGACAAAATAAATAAAGAAACAAAAAAAACTAATAAAAAAAAAATACATAACTGAATAATTAAATAAATGAATACAGAAGTATATACAGAAATGGATACAGAAAAATAAAGCAATAAATGAATAGAGACAGACAGACAGAGAGAGAGAGAGAGAGAGAGAGAGAGGCGCACACGCTTGAGATACACA
>JADBJO010011723.1:0-12500 GCA_016801955.1 Conus betulinus | reverse complement strand
GCATACACACAAGCAAAGCATAGCTTCAATACCTAGAACCATAGTTCTTCTGGGATGATCAGTAAATCCTTACACAGAATTTCAAAGGATAGGGGGATAATCGTTCCCTGATCTGATCTGCGCCTGTTTCACCACTAGTTCACTGGTGGTGATGGGTCTTACAGCCTTCGGTGGTGCAATGAAGTGAGCAGACTTGGTTTTCGGTTTGATTGACAGGCTGTCACAGACACATGACAGCCGATCATGTTGCTATCATCCCCCCACCACCACCACCTACAGTGTGAGGAGAGGTGTAGAAGATTGGAGAACACTGCCTCTTAGATGTTGGAGATATAGTCAGCCTTCAAGCGAATTAACAAAGCTACCTAGTCCCCAACTGTGAAACACGTGTACAACTTGCTGTCTGCCCCATGCCAGAATGAAGGAGTGGGGAGGGGGTGGGAGAAGAGAGGAGAGAGAAGGGGCTGGCTTATCCGCGTCTCTGATCTACACGCACATGTTTAATCAGCAAGGGAAATGAAGGGGAGAGAGGAGGATAGTAGGGGTGGGGGGTGGGGGGGTGGGGGGGGGGGGGGGGGGGGGGGGGGGGAGGGGGCGCAGGTGTCAGCTAGTATATCAAAGGGAACACCTGGCAGACTGACAGGAGGAGTGTGTAGAGGGTGGTGTAAGGGGTTAAGAGGGGTAAGATGTAAAGACAGAAAGTTGATGTAGATTTTGTAATCTTTAATTGCAAAGGCAAAGAGAGAGAGAGAAAGACAGATGGGGACAGGAGTGGTAGTATGAATGGGGCAGGGGGTTGTAAAGGATAGTGTGGCTGGCAATTGTCACGTCACAGTCCTGAATGACATAACGGTGAAATGTAAGATAGTAAACCTAAAATACTGCTGCAAAGAAGAGTCATTCTGCACTGATTCACAGTGAAATTATTGTGTAGGAATCCCCTTTTACGACCACAAATAAAACAATTAGCGATTTTAGTTAAAATTTACGATTATAAAGTAATTCGTTCATGTTTTCGAATGAAAAGTAGTTTGATTCAAATCAAAAGTAGTTTAAAAAAAAAAAAGAAAAGAAAGAAAGAAAGAAAGAAAAAGCCTACCCGTGCGTGTTGTGTTTGCATATATGTGTGTGCATGTGTGTGTGCGTGCTTGCGTGCGTGCGTGCGTGCATGTGTGTGTGTGTGTGTGTGTGTGTGTGTGTGTGTGTGTGTGTGTGTGTGTGACCATCAACTTTTTTATCATTAAAAACACGAGAATCACGACATTCACAGCCTATTTCACCGTTTCCTTAAATCAGTTTTCATGTTCCGTCTAGCATTCATGAGGATTCGTTATCTTATTTATTTATATTTTTTTTTGACAATTTTTAGAACATCTAAATGGAAACGTATTTTGTAGGAACCAGACATAATTATTTCCCTCTAATTATTCGAACTTTACCCTCCTCTCATTTTTCTCCTTCTCTTCCCACTGCCCTCCACCACCCCCCCCCCCCCCCCCCTCCTCCCTCCTGGTCCATCCCTCCCTACCCCCCCCCCCCCCCCCCTGCATTTCCTCTTCTTCTTCACCCCCACGTCGTATATCATTTTGCTAATTACCTCATTAATTTTGCATGGACTTCTGACATTTATTTTTCTTCTTACCTCCCCCCTCCCGCTCCCCCACAGACTTTTCCGCCCCCTCCCCCCCATCTCATTCTGTCTGTCTCTGTTTCTCTCTCGCTCTCTGTCTTTCTCTCTCTCTCTCTCTTCCTGTCTCTGACTCCCTCTCTCTCTCTCTCTCTCTCTCTCTCTCTCTCTCTCTCTCTCTCTCTCTCTCTCTCTCTCTCTCTCTCTCCCTCCCTCCCTGTCTTTCCGTTCCACAATTTTTAGTAGGGACAGCTTTGCAGCTGTTTTCTTATGAACTGCATCATTCAGAGTTCTGGTGTTCACATTCAGGAAATGTCTCCTGAGAAACAAATGTACATTTTCAATTTAAGAACCACAGTCAAATGCCCAAATAAATTTCAGCACCATGCTGCACTATTGGTTGCACCTGTGAGTCAAACAATTTATAAACAAACTAAAAGAACTGCGTTCCAACTTGTACAGAACATCAAGGATTACCATAACTGTTTTTTGTTGTTGTTGTTGTTGTTGTTGTTGTTGTTGTTGCTTGTTGGCTTGTTTGTTGTTTATTTTTGTTTTTTTTTGGGGAGGGTTGTTTGTTTGTTTGTTGTTTTTGTTTGTTTGTTTTGGTCTTATTGAAAATATCTTGGCATGTTAAACTAAAATTTAGTCGCGTTGAAAAGAAAATTCCGAGGCATTAATATGCATCAACTATGGCCACAATCTCATTTCCATTCATCCACCTCTCAGTATATGCCAAAGGGGGGCGGGGGGGGGGGGGGGGGTTAGTAGATTGGAGGTAGTGGGGGGGGGGGGGGGGGGTGATCATCCCCCACCACTTACAGTGTGAGGTTTTGTGTAGACGATTCCAGACACTTTTTTTCCAGATGTTGGCAGCAGCTTTAGCCTTTATGCGAAGAAACAAAGCTACATAGTCCCCACCTGTGAGACACATAAACACGCGTACAACTTGCTGTCTGTCCTGTGCCATGGTGAGGGTGTGTGGGGGGGGGGGGGGGGGGGGGAGGAGGGGAGTGATAGAGTGGCAGCTTCTCCGAAGTACATGGACTCCTTCCCTCTTCCACGATTCATCGCTGCACTCTCCGACAGGGAATGAATGTGAAGGAGTGGACAGTTGAGGCTCGGACAGCAGTTTAGGTCAAAGTTCTTCATCCCATTGTTGTCATTGCTGTGCTGCCTCTAGGGGGTGTGGGGGTGGGGGGGGGTCAACGTGCTTCAAAGGAAACACCCGGCAGACTATGGGAAGGGTGAGATGAGGTGAAGGGAAGGGAGGGGGGCAGGGTGATGGTAGAAACTGAAAATTGACGTAGATTGGTAATCTCTTCATTCCCCTTTGTAAGACAAAGAGAGAGAACGAGAAAGGAGGAGAAGGAGGGTTGGGGCGGGTGTAGAGGATGGTGTGGCTGGCAATTGTCACGTCACAGACAATAAGCTGTTCCAGTCAGTCAGTAGTAATCCTCCAACAGCTAAAGCATGACAGCAGGCCCTTTCATCTTCCCGCCCCCTTCCCTTCAACTTCCTTTTTTTTTTTTTTTTTTTTTTTACTTTCATCCCCTTTCAAGCCTTTCTTTCGCACTCCCTGCTCCGCTCTCCTCATCTTCCTTGTCTGATAGTCAAATGATTCCATGGAAATCTTCCAAGAACTGGGGCACGACACCATTCCCTCTCTCCTGTCCACCTGTCCCACTTCGTTTCCTTTCCTCATTCCCTGAATAGCCCTTTACACACACACACACACACACACACACACACACACACACACACACACACACACACACGCACACGCACGCACGCACACACGCACGCACGCGCGCACACACACACACACACACACACACACACACACACACACACACACACACACACACACACACACACACACACACACACACACACACACACACACACACACACACACACACACGTACACACACACACACACACACACACACACACACACACACACACACACACACACACACACACACACACACGCCTTCCTCTTTCCCTCGTTTCCTACCCAATACCGAAACTTTCTTTCAATTCCTCATTTCACACTACCAGCCCCCTCCTCGCGATCCTCTGATGATCAGCTGCTGTGGTCAGTGATGATCTTGCGAACGGCATGGCATAGCCACTATCCCTCTCTTCTGTCCGTCCCCTACCCACTTCCCTCCCTTCATTCCTTCCCATAAACCCCACCTCCCGCCCCCACCTTCGATTCGTCTTCCTCTCTGTCTCTCACTCTCTTACAACCACCAAGACACACACTCTCTCTCTCTCTCTCTCTCTCTCTCTCTCTCTCTCTCTCTCTCTCTCTCTCTCTCTCTCTCTCAGTCTCCTTACCTTTTTCCATTTCTAAAAGCATCATATCGCAGGCTTGCCTGCTCAAACGGGACTGGGGTAGGTTCAAGATCTTCAACTATACTTAATACACTTCACACAAATGTACTTATATACAAAGGGTATCTGCCGATCTCTCCATATAAAACGGTGTTGGATGAATGAATAGGTACTTGAAGGAAACGCTTCATAGCATGCGTACGCACTTTTTCCATCTGAGAATGTTCATGTAAGCCCCATATTTCAGCTGCATGTGTAAGAAACAGGTATTATATGTGCATCGAACATTTTCCAAAATATACCACAGTTTGTACAATTCAGTTTTCTCAGGCATTTCAAAATTTCAATAGAACCTTTTTTTTCCCTTTTCTCAGAGATTCTTCATATACTTTCATAAAGTAAAGAAAGTCCTTTCAGAACAGGGTTTGGAATAGTGTGGATGACCCAGGAAGTACAAAATGCGCAACAGTTCATTGCAGAATTTAAAGGCAGGCTTAGGCTTCTTTTAAACAGGCACTCAGTTATGGAAACTGAAGAAAATACCGCTTGTTTTTCTCATTTAAAAATGTGTTTCATTCTGAAAAGTTTCTCAATATGATAACAGATAAATGGCACGGAATAAACTACGCAATATTTACGTTAAGAACTTTAGGTTTTAATGCGAACACAAGATGGTTTGAATCTGACACATCCACAGAATCTCCTTGTCCTGCATATAGACGCATTATTGACGACAAAAAAACACTTTCTGTTCCATGTATTGCTTGTAACGAAGTGCGGACAAGTTGTTCATTTTTTCCACTTAGATATAGCGAAAAGACAAAATGTCGCTGTCGTGTTATCATTAGATGATGAACTTGTAATTAAATCAGTTTGCGAAATTCGTCGCGGAAGCATTGAAAATTAGACAGATAAAGGATAGTGAAATTTAAGATACTGCATATGTAAGAAAGATATGAATGAATAATATCATTCACCGCATGTGGAAGAGATCAGTAAGATACAATGTCATCATTTGATTGAGTGGATGGTCGAGTCAGTCTTAAGGTTTTTTTTTTTTTTTTTTTTTTTTTTTTTTTTAACCTTACTTGCATTACTCCTGTGCGTGAGGGACATAAGGAAATGTTACGAATTTGTTTTTTTTTTTTTTTTTTTTTTTGTTAACCTTTGATTTGATATACACTAGGAATGAATGTGTACTATTTGTTTGCAGGAAAGGAAGAGGGAAATGTTATTGTTCTGTAACCCCCTCCTCCCTTGTCAAAAGACCTCTTTGGTAATGACAATAAAATATCAACAGGCGCCGTCATCACATCAACCCTCCCCCCACCCACCCCCTCACATCCCCCTCCCTCTTCCCTCCACCCCGTGTTTCATTTTTGTGAATGTTCGTCTTAACCTTGCATCAGATTGAATGTTTGCCCAGTTTCCCCTTATGTTTCTATGGATCCCTTTCTTGTGCACAAAACACCTGGTAGATCTCCTAGCCCCAAAATTTAAACCAAACTGCGACGTATGTTCTAGTGAGGAAGGGAGAGGGGAGGGTGGAGAGAGAGAGAGAGAGAGAGAGAGAGGAGAGAGAGAGAGAGAGGAGGAGCAGGAGGAGGAGCAGGAGGAGAGAGAGAGAGAGAGAGAGAGAGAGAGAGAGAGAGAGAGAGAGAGAGAGAGAGGGAGCAGGGAGAGAGAGAGAGAGAGAGAGAGAGAGAGAGAGAGAGAGAGAGAGAGAGAGAGAGTACGCACCCGAGACTTAACCTGTGGAATGTCATATTCTCGCTTCCAAGGCGTGTACGTTAAGTCTGTTATCTCTATGTTGACAAAGGCCGTGTGTATGAATAAGCAGTAAGAGATTGGAGAAGAATGCATTTCTGCTCTGCCCTTCTGCTGACTTGCAAAAGCAGTCAACCGTGTCTTCTTCTGTGGCCGACTGGACAACACCCCACACTGTCTCGTTTCAGCTCTCTGAACCTCGTCTGGCGCCCCTCCTGAACCGACTCCGCGCGCGGGTCTTCGCGCCTTGTGTGTGTGTGTGTGTGTGTGTGTGTGTGTGTGTGTGTGTGTGTGTGTGTGTTTTCTGATGCTCGGAGTTTTTGTTCTCTAAATTCTATGAGTGTTCATTTGTTTTTCATTCTTGTTTACGGTGTGCGTGTAATAATCTCTCTCTCTCTCTCTCTCTCCTCTCTCTCTCTCTCTCTCTCTCCCCCCTCCAGTCCCTCCTCTCTCTCTCTCTCTCCTCTCTCTCTCTCTCTCTCTCTCTCTCTCTCCTCTCTCTCTCCTCTCTCTCTCTCTCTCTCTCCCTCTCTGTCCTCTCAGCATTGTATTTCCCCAACTCAAAGAAATCACAATCGTATGATAAGAAAAAAAAATAAATAAATAAAAGAAAAAAAGCTCAGGCTTCTATGTTGAAGGTATGTTGCTCATGCACATCCTCACAATAGTACTGCTGGGTAGATGACGTCACGAATGGGTTAATTCTGGGTTTGTTTATTGTACTCCCAGTTCTTATAGTACAGGGAGTACTTTACGATGGGAACGAAAAATGCTCTGTGTGTGTGTGTGTGTGTGTGTGTGTGTGTGTGTGTGTGTGTGTGTGTCCGTTTGGTCAAAATGTGATCCACTCGCTCCAGACAAAACTACAGGGCCGATCTTATTGAAAATTTGTAGGTATGTTTCAATAATGGGTCATGGATGATGCCCGATGTTTTATTGTACCGTTAAATCCGTTACTAACGGCTTATAACGGCCCATTACGGTTTTTTACCTTCTTTCTTTCTTGTGGAATACCTCAAAAAGTACTTGGCCGATCTTTCTGAAAATTTGTAGCTATGTTCATGATGGGTCACGCGAGATGCCCAAATGTTTTATTTTACCATTATATCCGTTACTAACGGCTTATAACGGCCCATAACGGATTTTCCTCTTTATGGGAAATCTCAGAAAGTACTCGGCCAATCTTTCTGAAAATTTGTAGGTATGTTCATCGTGGGCCACAGATGATGGCCGATGATTGCCAGAATAGCCGTTACTAACAGCTATAACGGCCCCAAAACGGTTTATCCGCTTTATGGAATATCTCACGCGTATTGTCAAGATAAACGATGGGAGTACGTTATATAATGCTTTGCATCTGTGTTTTTGTTTGTTTTGGTGTTTTTAATCTGTCTTGTCTTCGACGCCACCGCAGTGGCATTACTCCTAACTCCTCATTTGAATCCCGCGCACAGCTTCCACTCAGGCGGCTATTAATCGTTGTCGTCCTCGCACCGACCCGCCCATCCACGGAACTCTGTGAACATCCAGGCACCGTGACGCACGTCGCGCCGGTACATACACACACACTGCGCGTTTTCAGTTTCGGACACCATTTGAAGTGGCTTCGATGTTCGCGGATCCAACATACACATTAAACACACACCCTTAACACACACACACACCACCCACCACACACAACGACACACGCTCACACACTTCCGCGCACTTCTCGTGCTACCCCCCTCAAAGCCACACACTCTCCTCTCGCCCCTCTTTCCTCTCGTCTTCTTCTCCTCCCTCCCCCCCATTCTCCCAATTCTCCCCCTTCCTCTCCAACGTCTCCCCTTCTCTTCCCTTCGTCCCCCTATTCTGCTTCCTCCCCAAAACTACAAACCAAAAATTATATCCGTTACCCCCCATAACGCCCCCCGCGCCCATAAAACGGATTTCTGCTTTAGGCCCCCCGAAAATCTCCCCCCCCCCCCTTCAACCCCCTACCCCTCGCCTTCCCCTCTCTCCTCTGAAAATCTTCTCCCTATAAATGGCATGAAAACCCCCTGTAACAAACAAGGGCCCAGATGATGGCCGAGATCCTGCCAAAAAAAAAAAACAACAAATAAAAAAAATCAACACCCCCCTCTCCCCCCGAAAATAATACTCCTCAAAAAACAAAACAGCCTATAACCCCGCCCGCAACAACCCGTTTTATTTATCCCCCCCCCCCCCCCCCCCTCCTCACGCCTCCGCCGGCACACTCTCTCCCCCTCCTCAAGATCCCCCCCCCCCAAACTGTGAGTCACTTTTATAATCCCCCCCGCAATCTTTTTTGGTTTTGTTTTGTTTTCGGGGGTCGGGGGCTGTCTTGTCGCGCGAACGCGGCGTCCATCCAGCCCTCTGGCATTAACTCCTAAGCTCCCCCCAATCTCCGAATCCCCCTCGCACCCGCTCTCACTCAGGCTTTCCCTCTCCCCCCCCTCTCGTCCTCTCGTCCTCCTGCCACCCGGCCATCCACCCCCCGAACTCTCCCCCCCCCCCTCCCCGCTCTTACTCCAGGCACCCCCCCCTTCTTAACGCACCCACGCCCGCCGGAGGAGACCCCCCCTCTCACTGCTGCCCCCTCAGTTTCGGTGGTGTTCCTTGGCGGCTGGTTCTGATGGCCACATAAGGCCCCCCCCCCCCCTACTCCCCCCCCCACCCCCCCCCCCCCCCATCCCCTAATTTAGGGGCCTTCCTAGGGACAAAAAATAACGCGCTTAGTTAATGGAGCCAGCGTTGAATAGTTTCCGCATTCTAGAAATGGGTCAGCATGTCCGCCGCTGTCCCGCCCAACAACAGCACGCATGAAATCCTTGGTTCTCTCGTGACCTGGACGCGATTTAACCAAAGGGGGCAAAGGCAATTATGGCCATAAAATTCCAAAGAGTCTTTACACCCACCTGAAGGACCACCAGAGAGACTGAGACCTCCTTTTTTGATTTGATGAAGGTTTTTGTTTTGTACTGTCCACGTGGTAGTTGTTTAGCACGTATGTGCCACCATGACAACAGGTCAAGTGATTCACAGCATTTCTTGGAGAACGAGCGTTGTACAACTGTCCTGAGTTCAGATTCTCTCACACCCACCGTTTAAATATCGCCATTAACTCATTCGTCTTCGAGAAGGGAGGAGGGAGGGGAGAAGGGAAGGTGGGGGGATGAATGAAGACATGGGTGTTCAACCATCGTTTCCCAGTGAGCCGATATATTCTGAAAAGTGCAGAGAATAAGGATGTGCATAGAACAGGGTTTTCTTTCTTCTTTTTTCTTTTCTTTTTTTT
This sequence comes from Conus betulinus, assembly GCA_016801955.1. Lineage (NCBI taxonomy): Eukaryota > Metazoa > Mollusca > Gastropoda > Neogastropoda > Conidae > Conus > Conus betulinus. Next base: position 3,465 of record JADBJO010011723.1, on the reverse strand, counting down.
TTTTTTAATAATGTAGTTTTGCCATATGCACATTCCTTTTGTCTGTCCGTGATTAGAGCGTACGCATCATTTCACTACAGTGCAATGCACGTTCGCACGCATACATGCTCGTAACGTGTGCTCGCGCACGCGCGCGCGCGCGAGCACACACACACAACACACACGCACACACACACACAGCACACAACCCACACACACACACACACACAGGAGCACCCACACCACACAACACACACACACACAAGCATCAGCGCGCACGCACGCACGCACTCACGCACATAGACACGTGTGCGTCATGTCATCTATTTTAAAACATTGTCTCCATCATTCTAAATCATATTTTACATAAAAGAATAACTGTTCCCCGGGGCAGGTCCTGACAAAGGCGAGAAAATATAGGCCCGTCTCTTAATGACTTCAAGAAGTATATTTATAGATACGCTTATTCTTCGTTCTTCGGTAACTTAACCATTTCCGGGCATTGGCACAGATTCTGTGTGTATGTATAAACCAAAAGAAAGAACGAAGGAAGGGAACGAAAAAGAAAGACACGGCTTTCCAGTCCGCAGGTGAAGAGATGAACCCTCTATTACAAGGAACCTTCAGGCAGGCAAAAATACTTGACGAAACTGAAACTGATCTAGAATTCAAGTAATTACAGCATAGATAACTGACCTGAAAACATAAAACTCGTGTAAATTGATTACCTGATCATTCATGGCCTTGTGCTTTGCTTAAATACATCCGAATAAAGTCCAGCGCGGATTGCAACAGTAAACCATTGGCATGCACGCACATGTGTACAAGCATACACACAAACGTATTGCGTACATATGAAGAGAAGCACATGCGGTTTATCAATTAAACAAACCAACTAAAGCACTACTGAGCTATATGCTCAGCTTGTTCTTGTTTTTTTTTTTTTTTCAGTTTTTGCTTTTGTTTTGTTTTGTTTTAACTGCTTTGCAGTTTAGACATTTATAGGGGGAAAAGTGTCAGGATGTTTGGGATTTTTTTTTTTTTTTTTTACTATATAAGTGCTTTCATTTACAAAAAAATCAAAACGAATCAAAGCAAAACTGAAACGTATCAAAACACTTTTCAAGAATGATATATTTGTAACTTACAGAGTTAGCTTTGAAACTGTATTTAAAGAACCAAACTACTAATTACCTTGATCAGTTAACACCGACTGGACCTTACGCACGTGAAGCTGGTTGCTGCTCTCTTTGTGTATGAACCATAGTGAAGTTTTGGTTTAGGCAATTTGACTTTCGTGGGCACAGAGCAGTCAGAAAATGAGCATGCACTGCTCTGGCAACGAAGTCAATTTTGTTTGTTTGTTTGTCCCTCTGCTGTATGGCTAGGAATAGACCACAGACGACATCCATTTTGTACCCCATTTGAGGAGATAAGTTGCTGTTCGCTTTTCGTTTTCATAATGTCTTGAATGTGGTCTGCATTGCCTTGAGAATCTTGACTAAAGAGGTCGAAACGCGTCGTGTTTTGTTTTTTGTCATTTCGTTTTCATTTTGTTCGACAAAATTGTCCATTTTTCTTTTCAGTTTCGTAGGAATCGACCGTCGGAGCTGGTTTCCTTTGGGAGAAACTCGTAGTTCTCCAGGAAACGCTGTGAATGAATAATTTTATGAAGCTGCATACTTCATGCCTGCCGGCTTGAAATCGCTGATGGCGGCGGTGTCCAAGTCCATCAAAGCAAATGGTTTAGTCATAACCATTGACGGCCTGTCCGATAGCAAAAAAAAAAAACCAAAAGGGCGTGGTCATACCGACTGGACTGAAAAACGTTTCGCTCATTGTTGAGAGCAATTAGTGGTCCCATTTTCCGATGTCTGACGCACAGAGGAATCCCCGACTTTCAAAAACATGTTCCCCCAGTTTGTTCAGCGTTGTGTGTGTGTGTGTGTGTGTGTGTGTGTGTGGTGTGTGTGTGTGTGTGTGTGTGTGTGTGTGAGCGCATTTGTGTGTATGTGTGTGTGTGTGTGTGTGTGTGTGTGTGTGTGTGTATGTGTGTGTGTGAGCGCATCTATGTGTGTGTGTGGGGGGGGGGGGGGGGGGGGGGGCGGTCGTGCGCGCGAGCATGTCTGTACATTATGTGTGTGTGTGTGTGTGTGTGTGTGTGTGTGGTGTGGTGTGTTAACCGCTCAGCTCCATGATGCTTTTTCAATGCAGTCCATATCAATCAAAGAAGCAAGGCAACAAAACAGAACATGAACAATGGCAACATACGCAGTCTCTGCACCCCCCCCCCCCCCCCCCCCCCCCACACACACACACACCCAACTACCTACACCCCAATCATTTCCCAACCTCCCACCCCCCCCTAATCTCCCTCCTCTTCTCTTCTTCCCCACTTCCACACACACACGCACACACACACACACACACACACACACACCACACACACACACACACACACAAATAGATTATTCAATGACGACAGGCCTGCATACATTTCAGTGCATAGATCTACCAATACACGGTACAAACCTGTTGCGGAAGAGAGAGAGGGAGGAGGAGGGAGGAGGAGGGGTGGAGGGTGAGACTGGAGGACACGTCATCGTTTGGCACGGCTCCAGACACCCCTCTGTGACAATCTGCCCACAGACAGACAGACAGGAGGAGAGAATCTATGGCGAGTGACGAGCGTCAAAATTCTGTCTTTTTTTTTTGTTACTCCATCCATAAAAGGCTGGCTGTTGTCAGAAAGAAACGAGGATCCTTGGAAGAACTGTGTGATTGTTAAGGGATTTTATCTCCAGCTTCATGATACTTATCGTCAGATGTCCTGCTCCACGAAAATGTCTAGGGATGGCGGGCGTGGAATGGGTCGGAATAGCTCAACTGGTAGAGCGCCGGACTCGTGATCCTGAGGTACGGGTTCGAATTTCGGTACAGGGGGATTTTTCCCCCGGAATTAACATTGGTTCTGACTCCATTCCCCAGACAGTCCTTCGAATGAGACTATAAACCGAGTTTCCGTGTGTGAACGCGCGCACAACATCTTGCACACACGTCAAATCCCATCACCAACTTTCGGAAGAGAAGACCAGTTTGGCCGTTGGTATGGATGACATGTTACACATAGCATGCACCTTCCCCGAAGTTGAAGTATGGCTGCCTTAATGGCGGGATAAAAAAAAAAAAAGAAAAAACGGTCATACATACAAAAGTGTCAGAATCTTCAACTCGATGAAGGTGGACACTCAAAGGAAAGAAGAAGAAGAAGGGTAAATGTGTCTGATTCTTTTTAGAGTGAATATACTTCCACTGCTCCAGTACTTATAAAACTTTCTTTTCAAACTGTAATTCATGTTTTGAAAATGATAAGTGATTCAGAGCAGCATAGCGCACAGTCAAATAAACTGGAGAGGGTTGGGGGAGGGGGGGGATACAGGGGACAGAGGGGGATGCTGGAGAGACGGAGAGAGGAAAAGCAGGGAG
>JADBJO010011722.1:60000-62736 GCA_016801955.1 Conus betulinus | reverse complement strand
CTGTTGAACAAATTTCATCATCCTCATCTTCAACGATCGGCAATAAAAAAAATGCAGTGAAAAAATGTCTATCCTGACAGGGAAACAGACAACCAAGACAACACCTAGATATCTATATAACTAATAACATGGAAGCTGAACTATGGTCATCCTCAAGGAGGATAACTCGAGGACACTGTACGGATGCCAGCCACCCTGCTTAATTGTTCCAGTCAGGTTTAGGTAGATAGAGAGAGAGAGAGAGAGAGAGAGAGAGAGAGAGAGGAGAGAGAGAGAGAGAGAGAGAACGAACATTCAAACATGACAGAGAGAACTATTTCAAAAGCCAGCAGGGGCAAACAGAACCCATCAAAGCGGACAGCCAATGTCCAAACTGGACAATACGTACAGTGCCTCCTGCTTAGTCGCCAGATTTCAAAACAAGCGGATCCAGCCACAACAACAACCACACACCCACTCTGACACCAGGCACAACAACAACACACCCACACTCTGACACCAGCAACAACATCAACAACACACTCACACTCTGACACCAGCAACAACATCAACAACAACACACCACATTCTGACCCACAACAACATCAACAACACACCCCACACTCTGACACCAACAACAACATCAACAACACACCCACAGTCTGACACCAGCAACAACATCAACAACACACCCACACTCTGACACCAGCAACAACAACAACAACACACCCACACTCTGACACCAGCAACAACAACAACAACAACACACCCACACTCTAACACCAGCAACAACAAGAACAATACACCCCACAGTCTGACACCAGCAACAACATCAACAACACACCCACACTCTGACACCAGCAACAACAACAACACACCCACACTCTGACACCAGCAACAACAACAACAACAACAACACACACACACCCACAGTCTGACTTACTAAAAACTTGTGATCAAGGAAAAAAGAAAAACAGACATGTCAAGGACTTTCTTGAACAAGACGCAAAAATAGGCCATTACCACAGGAGGGGGGAAAGAGAGAGAGAGAGAGAGAGAGAGAGAGAGAGAGAGAGAGAGAGAGAGAGAGAGAGAGGACAGAATCAGAGATTGAAAGGAAATGGAAGCTGCGAGCATAAAAACGTCTAAGACTGCTGTGATACAAATTATACTAAAAGGTTCACCTCCACCCCACCCCCCACACCCCCCAACCGCCTTCCCCAGCAACCCACCCGATCACCCCCAATTTCTTCTCTTCCTCCCCTTTCCCCCTCCCCCCCCCCCCCCCTTTGTCCACTGTGGGGGGATGAGGGGGGGGTGGGGGGGTGGGGGGCGAATGGGAGGGAAGCCTTTGAGAAGAATGTGAACGGAATGATCTCCTGTGGGCGAGGGATCTCTTCCCTGAAAGAGAAACCCACCACTGTTCATTGTTCTGCTCAACGCAGCGGTTTGGGAGAAATGAGCATCACGTTTTGTTTGTGGAGGAGATTTGAAGAGCGGTTTCCTGCCCTCTTCCATCCCACGCACAGCGCTCACCTCCTTCATCCCCATGCTTTCCCTTCTGTCTGTCTGTCCTGTCTGTCTGTCTCTCTCTCTCTCTCTCTCTCTCTCTCTCTCTCTCTCTCTCTCCGTACTCTGTGCTTGTGCTCTCCTGCACTCCTCTCTGTGTGTGTGTGTGTGTGTGTGTGTGTGTGTGTTGTGTGTGTGTGTGTGTGTGTGTGTGCGTGTGTGTGCGTGCGTGCGTGTGTGCGTGTATGCGTGTATGCATGTGTGTACTTGCATGCGTGCGTGCGTGCGTGTGCGTGCGTGTGTGTGTGTGTGTGTGTGGGTCACTGGTATCGACAGATTCGTGGGGACTATCGATGGACGAATGTGGTGTGTTGTCCTGCGGAGAAAGAGCTCACTCACTCTGGCTCGCTCCGCGGCTACGCAACAGTTGTCCTCAATAGAGAGAGATGGGGGCGGGGTGGGGGGGGGGTGGGGGGGGGTGGGGGGGGGAGGGGTAAAGTTTCAAAACAATGACTGAGGGCGGAAAATGAAGGAAAATTTTGAAAAGAGAGGGGTTAGTTACCGCCAAGGACACAGACAAACAAGAGTACAGGACTAGACACAACTCATTTCGACCTCTTGGGTCTTCTTCAGGCGAAAACACACAATATTTAGGACCGTGTTGTATTCTGTGTTTTCGCCTGAAGAAGACCCAAGAGGTCGAAATGCATTGTGTCTAGTCCTGTACTCGTGTTTGTCTGTGTCCTTGGCGGTAACTAACCCGTCTCTGTTTTCAAATTTTGCTCAATAGGGGGGCTTAGTAGGTAGTTGAATCGGACTAGCTCCCCTGAGCAACCACTGAAGTGATTCTGCAGCAGTGCAGTATCTCCTCCGGTGGGTTGCCTCTCTCTCTCTCTCTCTCTCTCTCTCTCTCTCTCTCTCTCTCTCTCTCTCTCTCTCCTCTCTCTTTTTTTCCCGTTTTTTAGATTTTCTTATGCAGAAGTTTTAAGTGTCCAGAACGGGCGTCTAAAAAAACCGCGCGCGCGCGTGTGTGTATGTGTGTGTGTGTGTGTGTGTGTGTGTGTGTGTGTGTGTGTGTGTGTGTGTGTGTGTGTGTGTGTAGATACCGGTTCTCGATACTTAATGCTTGTACTTATGGATCTATCATTTATCTATTTAATCAGCTCGTCAATCAATTATTTGCTTTTGTGGTTGCAGAATGCCGATGCCAGCTATGATTTCAGCAGCAACGATCCCTACCCCTATCCC
>JADBJO010011722.1:40000-42500 GCA_016801955.1 Conus betulinus | reverse complement strand
TACAGCCTATGGGGACCCGGGGGGGGGGGGTGGTTAAGTGAGATGAGTTTGGGAAGCGAACGTGATTGGTTGGCAGAGGGAGCAGGGGGACGGGGGAAGGGGGAAGGGTGGGGGGGGGGGGGAGGGGGGGTAGGGGAGCTGGGTGTTGGAGCTGAGTTGCGGGGGTGAAGTTGGGCTAATGTTGGATGGGTAAGGGTTTTCTCTCTTACCGTCACGGAGGTCTATGTATGTATGTTCATTCACGTCCGTCTGTTTGTTTGTTTGTTTGTTTGTTTGTCTCTATGTCTGTTGGCTTGCATTATCTTTTTCATCATCTGTCGGCAAGCTTAGGCAGAAACGGCTGACCCGATTTTAAAACAGAACTCGGTGGATAAAAAGACGGAATGGAGCCAAAGCTGACAAGATAAATAGGTCCCCTGGTCCCCAAGATAAAATATGTGACGGCGCAAGTTCGAAAAGTGGAATGTGTGTGTGTGTGTGTGTGTGTGTGTGTGTGTGTGTGTGTGTGTGTGTGTGTTCGTCCGTCCGTCCGTCCGTCTGTCTGTCTGTCTGTCTCTACCTCTACCTCTCTCTCTTTCTGTGTCTCTGCCTTTCTCTTCCTCCCGCCCTCTCTCTCTCTCTCTCTCTCTCCCGCTTCCCTCCTTCCGTCTGTCTATTTGTCTTTGTTTTGGTGTTATCCGCGTCTATCTTTTGCTTTGGTGTTATTCTTGGCAAATTCCCTAGTCTGGGGCATGATGTTAGCCGTTTCGATCTCGCGCGTTTCTCTCAAGGTTGTTCGCGACCCCACCCCCGTTCCCACACCCCCATCCTTCCCCCCCCCCCCCCACCTCCCCGCCTCTCTTGTTTTGCTTTCAGTTTGTTTCACTGCTCTGATCTACATCTTGATCAAGAAAAACAAAGTCTTTAATGGCGCACACGCGCGTGTGGTGGTAAACTTGGGGTGTCAGCTCTGAGGGAATAAGATAGAGAAGGATGCTGGACTTTGTTTGGGGTATTGTGTTACTCACCCGTTCCATTATCCACTTCCACTGTGTTTACTACCGTCGGGCCTTTAGCTTCGGCAGTAGGTAAGTAGTTCGTCGCCACCATTCTCCCCCTTCCCCCCCCCCCCCCCCCATCCCCATCCCACCCCCCACCTGCACCTTATCTCTCTGTTTTTTGTCTGGGTTTTTGTTTGTCTGTCTGTCTGTTTGTTTGACACTCTGTGCTTTCTCTCTCTCTCTCTCTCCTCTCTCTCTCTCCTCTGTCTCTGTCTGTCTGTCTGTCGGCCTGTCTCTTCATTCTCGCTCATTCTCTTTCTCTCTCTCATCCCACCTATTCTCTCTGTTTCCTTCACTGTCCCCTTCCCCCTTGCCCCCTCCCCCCCCCCCCACAGACACACGCACGCACGCACGCACGCACGCACACACACACACACACACACACACACACACACACACACACACACACACACACACACACACACACACACACACACACACACACACACACACACACGTACCTTTCTCCCAATGTTTGTGTGTACATAGATACACATTTTTTTCTCTCTCTCTCCTCTCTTTACTCTCTCTCTCTCTCTCTCTCTCTCTCTCTCTGTCTCTCCTCTCTCTCTCTCTCTCTGGGTACTATTCTCCCGTTCTCATTTCAATCTCGAACTACTAGAGGCCATTGTCAAATTGATTTAAAAGTCAGATTTTAGAGTACTCATTGTTTTCCGGTGCCTTCTAACAGTGTGAATTCCGACAGCTGTACCTACCAATCACATGGAAGGTTACAGAATTCTGCCAATCACGAAAAAAGCCCACATCTATTTTAGTACGTTAGTACTTCTGTCTGTCTGAACCAGATCGAGACGAAAAGCAAAGACAAAGTTTATAAAAGAGCTCTGTTTCTAACTTTAGCTTCTTTTCAAAACCCCAGACAGTCAAAAAACCCATTCCCGTCTTAAAACGAACAAAGTCAATACTGTATTTAAAAGGCCGGAGGAGGTCTACAGGGACATCTGCCCTGATTCTGTTCAGCTTTTTTTTTTTTTTTCACCCACGCCTCAAGAAATGGTAAACGTCCTGTAATTAGCAGAAAGAGAGGTTAGAATTCTTCTCTCTCTCTCTCTCTCTCTCTCTCTCTCTCTCTCTCTCTCTCTCCTCTTCTAGCTCTCCTTCATGTCAGGGTTGTCACCCCTGTGAACATTGCCTGGGAGAAATTAAGAGTGCTCTCCCTTGGGAGAGGGATGCAATGTCCGTTCTTTTCATTTATTTATTTATTTATTTATTTACTCGTATAATTCATTTTATTCATTCATTCATTCATTCATTCGTTCCTTCACTCAGTTATTCATTGATTTATTCATTTATTCATCCATCCATCCATTCATCATTCGTTCGTTCATTCACTCATGTATTCATTTATGAATGTCTTCATTCATTCGTTTATTTTTTGTGTTGTTGTTTTCCTGATGGAGAGCAAGGGGCACAACAGGCATTTCCCTAACGGTTCCTGG
>JADBJO010011722.1:0-15000 GCA_016801955.1 Conus betulinus | reverse complement strand
TCTCTCTCTCTCTCTCTCTCTCTCTCTCTCTCTACCAAGCATGACAACTTCACGCTCGGTATTAGGATGCTATTTGTAGACAGCACACGGCCAGTAGCGCTGTGAGTGAGGCCACTCACCAACGGAAACCCCGCTCCGCCGCCAAACTCTGCTTGCGGAAAGTCAGTCGTCAATGTTTGTTTGTTTGTTTGTTTGTTTGTTTTGTTTGTTTGTTTTCTTTTGCTTGAGTTCAACGCACATGGATTGTCACGTTTTCAAACCACTACCAACTGTCATTGGTTTTTTTTTTAGGGACCCAGTGGGCCGAGTTTCGTTCTTTTGATCCAAGGATTCTTAGTTCAAATCTGAAAGTAGGAGAGAACGAGTTACAGAGATTGTTCTTTTTTCTTTTTTTTTTTTTTTTTTTTTTTTTTTTTTTTTTTTTTTTTTTTTTTTTTTTCTTTTTTTTTTTTTTTTTTTTTTTTTTTTTTTTTGTTGTTTCGGAGTCAGTCTCCAGGCATCCTCCAGCCCCTTTCAAGCCCTTCGGATGAGGCTTGGAAGCCAGGTGTGAGCGATGATGGACGATGGACCTTTCCCGAGGGACAGTTTGTGTCTGGGATGGAGGTTCACGACCTCCGGGACTCTGCTTCGTCCCGGGGAAGGATGCTTGCTTGCTGCGGCACTCTGATAGGACTACGCGCACTGGTCTCCACATACCGCTGCTGTTCGCGATTGCCGCCGCCACCGCCGCTGCTGCTGCTGTTGCTGCTGCTGTAGCTTGTGGTGGTGGTGGTGGTGGTGGTGGTGGTGGTTCTACTCAGTGCTATTGCTGCTGCTGCTTACTATTATCACAAGTCCTGATGGCGCTGCTGCTGCTGGTACAACTGCCTTCATGCTGCTACTGCTGTTATTACTGCTTCTCTCCTGCTTCTACTACTACTACTACTTCTACTACTACTGCTGCTGCTGCTGCTGCTACTGCTCCTGCTGCTGCTGCTACTACTACTACTACTACAACGATGACGACGACGGCGACCCCTACAAAAGACGATCACCATCATCACCATCACCCCACCACCACCACCACCACCACCACCATTTGCTTGAACAAGACCACATACTACTTCTTCCTCCATTCTGTCCTCTTCCTGATCCTCCTTTTCTTCCCCATATTCACCAAAAAAACACATTCTGCTCCGTTTCTCTCTTCCACCACCCACCCACCATCCACCACCCACCCACCACCACCAACCTCCCACCTTACCTCCATCCTTCCGCCTCCTCCGCCATCTTCCTACCACCCACCCACCCACCCCACCGACTCTTCCTGGCACACACACGTACGCCTCTGCTTCCAGCACCAACCTGACGTGGCGGGACGTGCAGCACCTGACGGTGCTGACCTCCAAGCGGAACTCCCTGTACGACTCCAACGGCGTGCACAAGTGGCAGCTGAACGGCGCGCGCCTGGAGTTCACCACCTCTTCGGCTTCGGCGTGCTGGACGCCGCCGCCATGGTGGACCTGGCCAGCCAGTGGAAGGGCCTGCGGAGAGGTTTCCACTGTACCGCGGGCACCGTCAGCGAGGAGAGGTTGGTGTAGTAGGATGTGTGAGGGGAGGTGGGAGGTTTGGGGGGTTGGGTGGGTGGGAAGGGTTCGAGGAGAGAGAGAGAGAGGGGGGAGATTGGAGTGTGTGTGTTTGTGTGTGTGTGTGTGTGTGTGTGTGTGTGTGTGTGTGTGTGTGTGTGTGTGTGCGCGCATGTCCTGCTGGCTCCGTCAGCGAGGAGAGGTTGGTGGTAGGATGTGATGGGGGGTGGGGGTTGGGTAGGGGTGGGTGTGAGTTTGCGGGTGGGGGTTTGGGGGGAGGGAGCGGCGGTTGGAAGGTGGTGTGTGTGTGTGTGTGTGTGTGGTGTGTGTGTGTGTGTGTGTGTGTGTGTGTGTGTGAGAGAGAGAGAGAGAGAGAGAGAGAGAGAGAGAGAGAGAGAGAGAGAGAGAGATTCTGAAAAAAATAGGAAACCTCTAAACGTCCTTGTCTCTGATTCAGATACTCTCGGGTTAAATTTGTTTCACTTTTTGAACACAATTTAGTTGAAGGACTGGTCGTAAAGGCGAGCGATACCTTCATTCATTCATTCTTTCTTTTCTAGATCTGGAATGTCCACAGGGGAGCTGTGACGTAAAACATGCTAATTTTTTATGAAACGCGCATACTTTTTTTTTTCTTTCTTTCAGTATTTTCTTTTTTTTTTTTCTTTTTTTTTCTTCTTTTTTCTTTTTTTAACCAGGGAAATTTTCGCCATACTTCATTGCTATATTGTGGTAGCTTCCAGCAGTGCATACTTCTCGACCTTTTTTTTTTTTTTTGCATGTCTCTCTGTTCGTCTGTCTGTCTGTTTGTCTGTCTGTCTTTCTGTTTGTTCCTCTGCTTTTATCTATCTTTCTTCTGCCCTCTCTCCATTCCTCTGTCTTTGTCAGTCTGTGCCCCTGTGAATCTGTCTCTATCTCTCTGTCTGTCTGTCAGTCTGTCTGTCTGTCTGTCTGTCTGTCTGTCTCTCTTTCTCAGAATATGTCAAAACTGTGCTTGGAAAAAGGACAGGTTTGTCATGGGTTTCCGTTGTCAGTGGAACATGCACCAGAGTTCAGTTTGATCATGGTCGATCGAATCGTATTGCTAAGGAAGCTGTACTGCTTTAAAGCCATAAATCATTTCGTTCGTTCGTTTGTTCTCTCTCTCTCTCTCTCTCTCTCTCTCTCTCTCATCGCTCTCCGTCTCTCTCTCTCTCTCCTCTCTCTCAGTATGCTTGTTTGTCTCTCCTGTGTCTATGTTTCTCTCTGTCCGTCCGTCGTTTTCTGTCTGTCTGTCTAACTTGTCGTCCTGTCTGTCTAACTTGTCAGTCAGGTCCCTCTGTCTCTTCTCCTCTGTCTCTGTCTCTCTCTGTCGCTGTCTATCTGTCTGTCTGTCCGTCCGCCCGTCTTGTCTGTCTGTCTGTCTGTCCTCTCTGTTTACTTTTTTGAGGAAGGCTTCTGTATAAACTCTTTCTTCCTCCCCTGGCATCGTTTTTTTTTTTGTTTTGTTTTTCAAACTTCAGCTGTTTTCGTCTGTCTGTCTCTGTCATAAACATCGTCCTGCCTCGCTCTCTGTCGTGGCGTGCGCGTGCTTGCGGGCACTGAGAAAAAAAGGTAATCTATCACCGCCCCTTCCTTCCCCTCCCTTCCCCTCCCTCCCTTTGTCCCCAAGGCAGCACAAACAACAATAAATTTCGGAGACGAAAGCTTCAAAAAAAGAAAACCAAAAACGCGAAACGAACAACCAAAGCCCCTTCCTTCCCGTCAGATTCCACTCCCTCGTTGTCCACGAGGCAGCACAGATGGTTTGTAAGAAAGAAAAAAAACAATTAGAACGCGAGACCTCGAAAGAACGCTCAAAAAACAAAAAAAAAGAAAAAAACACACTCGAAACACAACCAAAACACAAGGCTGTTTGTTTCGTCAGATGGTGTAACTCGGTGCACGATAGAACGAGATATTAGAGAGAAAGAAAAAAAACAACAACAACAACAAAACAAAGCTAAATAAAATAAAAAACAAAACAAAAAAAAAAAAAAAAAAATGGGTCAGGATCAGGGAGGATCGTCAGAGGAGGTGGTAGCCGGGGGGGGGGGGGGGGGGGGGGGGGTGATTGGGGGGGGGGGGGGGTCACCAACAATTTAAACGAAATGAAATGTTTTATTGACATTCTTCGTCCCAAAGCTTCCTGGATGAGACATGTGAGCAACAACAAACATTTTTCAAGTACAAGTGCACATCACAATACCCGTTCGCGCTCGTGTCACATCGCGCATCATTTTATGATGAAGACGTAAAATGAAAGCACTACTCCTACTGTTTATTCGTATACGTTGATGGAACTGAAAGGATAAGCACGAGCCTTTCTGAGAACAGACCCAGGGCAAGGGCCGTAATTTGCCTCACACCACCAATGAAAACTCTCCCCCTCCCCACTCCCGTCTCGTGTATGGCCACGCCACTCATCTATGCGGTTGTGTGTGTGTGTGTGTGTGGCCCCAGCCCCCCTCCCCCACCCCACACCCCCCTCGTCCCTCCTCACACCTTCTCATACCAATGCTCTCTCCTTTCTGCCCCCCCCGCCTTTCCGCCCTTGTCCTACAACCACCCATCCTTCCTCTTGCCCTCTCCCCCCTACACACAGACACACACACACACACACACACACACCACACACACACACACAACACACATTTGCACATAAAACGTTGGAAGGAGCCACACGATGTATGATGGTTTTTTAGATTTAATATTTACATTACAGGACGGTGGCAACATTCATTTTACCCATCGAATCTGCACTTTCGGAGGGCAACAAAGATCATATTTCAGCCTATCTGGATGCAAAATATCACACACAAGTACGCACGCACGCACGCACGCACGCACGCCACACACACACACACACACACACACAACACAGAGAGGGAACGAGAGAGAGGAGAGAGAGAGACTTCGACGAGGAGAGAAGAGGCTGAGAGAGAGAAGTCGTGCCATACTAAATTACATCACGAAGTACGAAAGACGGTAAGTTGACAGACAACCAAACTTCAACGTCTACAAAGGCATGCGGGAGACAGGGAGCGGGAGAGGTTGTCAGAACTGGAGGAGGCAAGGAAGAAGGGGAGAGGGTGAATAAGGGCCAGAGGGTGGGTGTTACTTCAGTTTATTCTCTGAAGGCCAATGAACTCTGCCGGCATAGTCTTTTGAAGACACTTGACACTGGGAGACGCAGTATCCTTAAAATAGTTTTCCCCCCCTATTCACAAGGGTAGACAGAATATATCACATATATTATATGTACTTTTACGGGCTGTGACTAGTCTGGCGATTATGCCGAAAAGCTTAGTCTGGCCGGAGTTGAGCTGGTAGAGCGCCGGACTCGTAATCTTGGTGATCCTGGGGTTGCAGGTTCGTATCTCCACCGAGCCGTTTCGTTACAGGGAGATTTTTCCTTCGGTGTTAACATTGGTTCTGACTACATTTCCCAGTTAGTCCTTCGAAGGAGACTATAAACCGAGATTCCGTGTGTGAACACACGCATAATACCTTGCACACACGTAGGATCCCATCACCAACCTTCGGGAGAGAAGGCCAGTTTGGCCGTTGGTATGGATGACACGTTATACATAGCATGTACCCTGCGCGCGCGAGGAATGAATGGAAAAATGAAGGACTTAAAAGAAATTGAAGGAACGATATTGACTGGATGACACGGGAAACGACTGAATGAAGCGCCAGCTGGCAGCTCTTCAGTCGGCACTACCCAGGTAGGCAGCCCGTTGTGTACACCAGAGTGTGGATTGTCAGCGCCTAGAACCTTTGGCAAGGCGCTTTATTATTATCATTATTGTCATAACAAATCTTGAATAAATGTTAGCGAATAACAAATCTTGAATAAATGTTAGCGAATAACAAATCTTGAATAAATGTTAGCGAATAAACAATCTTGAATAAATGTTAGCGAACTGCCAAGAGAAACGTGGACAAACGAATCACAAGACAAAACACGACACGTTTCGACCTCTTAGGTCTTCTTTAGGCAAGACACAAATAGGACAATGAACGAATTTTCACTTAGCTTAGATCTCTTCTGCGCAAGGTAGGCAGGCGTTGAAATTATTGATATAATTATCATTATTATTATATTATAGTTGTTGTTATTATCTAAGTACGAACATTATATTTGATAGGGCAAATGAGAAAGCGTAGACCTCCGTCACAGCCAAACACATCCTGTATCTGCCTTTGAGTGTAGTTTGTGGGTGAAAATAATTTTTTGTAGCTGCCAAGGGAAGTAATAGTAAGCACGGGATGAAAGATTTATTTCCCATGTACATTTTTTTTTTTCTAAATAAATACCATCATCTGTATAGTTCCTTCGGTGTCGGAGATAACCGTGTTGGGTGACATGGTGGATGCCCTTGTAAGGGTGGAAAGAAAAAATACCCGAAATGTCAACGTTTATACACCGAGAACGTTTGAATACCCCCCCACAAAAAAGACATGTAACTTAAACAGATAGGAGAGTGTGTGTTGTGCGCGCGCGCGCGCGTGTGTGTGTGTGTGTGTGTGTGTGTGTGATCGTAGTAAAAATATATGTTTTTTCCTACATGCCTACACCTACAATTCCATATAATGATCAAGCTTTATATGGGATATGAATTGTTGAAAATGACAGAATTATTAGAAAGGAAGTGAAGTTTACTATCTATATCAAACGTGACTTAACAATTAACAGAAGATTAGTAGTATAACAACAATTGAATCCAACAATAAATTATTAACTATTCAAAGGAAAAGACCAATAGGACTAAGGTGTAAAACTTCTGAGAAACATTTAAGAAGATGGAAGTCATTTAACACTTCCTGAACAGTTAATGGTATTTGACGAGTCAGTAAATCCCCTGTAGTTTTCGTCATTAATTCTTTGATACCCGGACAGTGTAAAACAGATGGCTGATAGAAATTTGATTTCCACATACACATTTAATATCTTTAGAAAATTTTGTTTTTAAAAGCATTTTAAACGAATTTTGAACATCAGAGAACTAATATGTCTTGAACTTGTATCAGATATGTGATTTAAAATTAATTGGAATTTATTGTGCTGACGCTTTTTTATACAATTGTGTGAATAATGGCTATCTGATGTCTTCAGCATGTTATCAAACTTATCTTTTGCTAGTTTTTCAATGTGATTATAATACTCGTGCAGATCTAGATTTATGTTAATTAGAATTGCCCCTTCAGTATTACGTCCTGCACTTTTAGCTGCTCTATCAACCAGTTCATTGGCATATATTCGCAATGGGAAGGAACCCCAGTAAAAAGTTACACTAATGTCTTTACATGCCAACTGATGAATTACATGTCTGATTTCTAGTATCATTTCAAGACGTTTTTTTTTTGGCATTTTGATCTTTGATAGCTTGTAATGCCGATTTGGAAATCTACACAGAGTAATATTTTACAACTATTCATAGGTAACTCCTCAATATGGTGTAAAGCCATCAAAATAGCTAACAAACTCTGCAGTAAAAACTGAATAGTGATTACCTATATGATATCGTTTGACTGTTTCATAGTAGGAATTACAAATGCTGAACCTGCATTGCCATTATCAAGTACAGATCCATCTGTGAATATTTTAATGTAATCACTATAGTAATTTTCCATGTGATCATTAACTAAATTTTTCAGAACGTTTGAACAATGTATTGTCTTAGCCCTGTAACAAAGTCATGCTTAGAATTTAACTTTGTTTCTTCATTACAGAATGAGTTATGTGCAAAGGATTTTAATACAAACTTAGCTGCAGAGATTTTCCTATGTTCATCAAGAGGAAGAACTCCTGCTTCTTTATATGATCCAAGATTGTAAGCATGAGTCGGCACTCCTAGTGCCAGTTTAAAGGCTTTACAATCTATACTTTGTAGTTTGTTTAATAAATGTTTTGGTGCACTAAAAGAAGATTCCTGGCCGTAGGTTAAACGCGAACGAACTAAGGAATTAGCAAGACAGTCAAAAAGTGCTTTTGTGTGCCTTGACCCCATCGCTGTTTACTAATAATTTTGAGAAAATTTAAAGCTTTTCTGGCTTTATTTAATATATAGTCTATATGTTGATTCCACGTAAGTTTGGATGATAAATAAACAGCTAGAAACCTTACGCTTTGCGAATAATTAATGACACTGCCACCCATAGTGAAATCAGGCAGTTTTTCTGGGTTATGCCCCGAATTAAAAAGTACCATATGTGTTTTTTCTAATGATAAAGAAAGTCCATTTTCCTTCATAAATATATTGATTTTATTTAGTTTCGCGTTGGTACACTTTTTTGGTATAGTTAAGTGCTCTGATTGGCGTTTTTACGCTTCATTGTGTGTGTGTGTGTGTGTGTGGTGTGTGTGTGTGTGTGTGTGTGTGTGTGTGTGAGCGAGCGAGCGCGCTTGCGTGCGTTCGTGCGTGCGTGCGTGCGTGCGTGTGTGGTGTGTGTGTGTGTGTGTGTGTGTGTGTGTGTGTGTGTGGTGCTTGTGTGCGTGTGCGTGTATGTGCGTGCGTGCGTGGGTATGTGCGTGTGTGTGTGTGTGTGTGTGTGTGTGTGTGTGTGTGTGTGTGTGTGTGTGTGTTGGTTTATTTTTTTCCAGTCAGTTGCATGCAGGTCAAGAAGCATTCCTGCTTTCTTTTTTTTCTCTTTTTTTTTTTCTCTCTCTCTCTCGTCTGTAAGTGCGTCACATGCTTCTCCTTCATTGACAGTTTTTCCTTTATATAGTTTTTTATATGCCTTTTTGAATTGTTCTTTTCTTTTTTTCCCCTTTCTTCTTCCCCTCCCTCCCCCCCCCCTCCTCCTCCCCCCGTCTCTCTCAGCCTCGTTTCAGTTCAATGATACGTCTAAACATGTCTGCATATCAGATTGGTCAGTTTTTACTTCGTTTTTTTTTCTTGTTGTTGTTGTTGTTCTAATGTCTATCGGTGGCGGGGCATACTTGCCAGTGAGTTCAGGTGGCTAGGTTTACGTTTGTTCTGTTATATGTGAGAGAATGTATTCGTCTGCTCTGCGTTTTTTTTTTCCCATCACGTAGTGACTATGGATTTGTTAATTTGCGTTCCAAACGCTTCATCTGGATTTTTTTTTTCTCTGATTTGGCTCCAGCTACAATTTGCCCCTTTTTCTATTGCAATGAACCGATTGATTGAATCGATCTGTGTGGATGTGACTTGATAGACAGTTACCAATTCGTAGACACTAACATCACGATGCTTATGTTCAGTGTGAAATGTGCAAACCTCTTGCTGAAGAGGTCACTGCTGAACAAGCCCTCTGATGTCGATTTGTACCACCAGAGGGCACCCAAGTTCACCTGGTTCCCTCTTGGGCCATGTTCCGTCTTACATCAATTTTGGTTGAAATCCGGTAAATAGATTTGAGTACTCTGTTCTGACAGAGTCAAAATAGAACAGGTGGAAGCGTCTTTTGCAGCGCAGCAGATAAATAAAACAAAGCGCGAACCAAACGAAACCGAACGAAACAAAACCAAAACGAAACGAAACGAAACAAAACAAAATATAAACGAAAACCACTGTTAAACGAAAAAAAAAAAAAAAAAAAGGAAAAAACGGCCACTGTTAAAAAAGAACGTGAAAAAGCCAAAAAAAAAAAGGGAAAAAAAAAAGGAAGTGAAACAAAAAAAAAAACAAACCAAAAAAAAAAAAAAAAAAAAAAATAATGGAACGGGAAAAAAAAAAAAAAAAAAAAAAAAATGGAGGGGCTGGAGGGCCCACAAAAAAAAAAAAAAAAAAAAAAAAAAAAAAAAAAAAAAAAAAAACAAAAACAACAACAAAAAACCCTGAAACAACCCAAAACCAAAAACGAGAAAACAAAACAAAACAAATCAAAAACAATCGAACAAAAAGCTCTCAGACACGACAGAATATTAACACTAGACTAATCCCCCCCCCCCCCGCCCCCGCTCTTGTAGTGGTAGCGGAAGAGGCAATGTGATATTCAGGATGAATGATCTCCCCTGCATGCTGGGCCTGGCCTGATTGTCCGTGACGTGATATGTTGTTGTTGTTGCAGTGAGTTCTCCTTCGGCAAGAGCATCCGCATGAGCAATTCACTCGGACGGGTGCGCGGGGCACGAAGGACGAGGTCAACTACCTGGAGCACGTGCAGGCCTACGTCACCCTGAGGGCGTTCCTTCCGGGGCTGCGTGACTATGTACCTCACCTCGCCCATGAACACCACGTGAGACGTGGCCTGTGCCCTTCTTTCTTCTCCTTCGCTCTCATGTCCCGTCCACGAAGCTTCCAACGTCGGCTCTTTTTTTTTTTTATCTCTGCCTTTTTTTCGTACTTTCTTTCCTTCTTTTCTTTTCTTCCTTTCGCTCTCTCTTTCCGTACATTTCTGTCTTTCTCTGTCTGTCTGTCTGTCTGTCTGTCTGTCAGTCCCTCTCTCTCTCTCTCTCTCTCTCTCTCTCTCTCTCTCTTCTTTCGTACTCTCTTTGCTAGCTTTCTTTCATCCATTCGTCCTCGCTCTCTCTCGCTCTCTCTCTCTCTCTCTCTCTCTCTCTCTCTCTCTCTCTCTCTCTGTGTCTCTGTCTCACTCCCCCCCCACCAAAAAAAAAAAAAAAAAAAAAAAAATTCTAACCTTTGATTTTTGAGCATATGCTTACTGAGGCTTTGTGGTTTTGGCAGGCGTAGTGTAGTGTATGTGGACTTCGTACAGTGATGCTGCTAGAGAATACTGAAAACAAGCTAGAAGAAGCCTTTTCGTTTTTTTTGTCTTTCTTGTCTGGCTGCGTCGCTGAATGATTGACCCACGACCATTATCAACACGTGAGCTAAGTCCTCTTTTGTTTTGTTTGCTTCTTTTGTTTTCCTCTCTCTCTCTCTCTCTCTCTCTTCTTCTTCTTCTTCTTCTTCTTCTCTCTATCTCTCTCCTCTCTCTCTCACCTCTTTCTTCTGCTTCTCTCCTTTTCTAAATTTTTCAAAATCTGGCCTCAATTCTACCGACATTAGTTTGTTTCTTTTCTTTGAAATCTGTTTTATCTGTCTTCTCTTTCCTCCCTTTCTATTTCTTTCTTTCTTCTCTGTTTTCTTTTTTCATATGAATTCATTCCTTTTTTTCTTTTTTTCCCCCCCGTCCATCTTTCTTTCTGTCTTTCTTTCTTTGTTCCTTTTCTTCCTTTTTTTTTACCATAAGGTGGAAAAGAGATGATAATGAATTAAGGTGATTAAAGAAAAAAAAGGTTTGCGTGTGTGTGTGTGCGTGTGTGTGTGTGTGTGTGTGTGTGTGTGTGTGTGTGTGTGTGTGAGAGAGAGAGAGAGAGAGAGAGAGAGAGAGAGAGAGAGCGTGTGCGTGTGAATACGTACGTGCTAACGTTTGAGAGCGCATGTGCGCGAAATTTTTCCAAGTTTCAAACATTCTTCTTTGCTTTCCGTCCACCCCCACCCCACCCACCCCCACCTCCACCCCCGACCCACCACCACCTCCACCATCCCACCGCCCCCCAACCCCACCCCACCCCCACCCCACCCCACCCCAACCTCACCCCACACCACACCCCAACTCACCCCCCCACCCCACCCCTTACCCCACACACCTTCCCACCCCCCTCAACCCCCCCCCCCTCACCCACCCCCCCACCCCCACCCCCCAATCCAGGTCCATGATCCTGAGCCAGCGGCCCAACGACGACGACAACAAGAACGGCTTCACCCGCTGGCCCTTCATGACCACCCCAACACGTGGGCCGAGGTCTCGCAAGGCCTGTGGACCCTGGAGGTGGTCCTGGAGCCTCTGATGGGCGGCCTGAAGAACAGCCAGGACTCCTCGGGGGTCTTCAAGGAGTGGACCCTGGTGCTGCACGGCACCAAGACCCCGCCCTACGCCCAGCAGCCCCTGACCCAGGAGGGGACCCAGGAGAAGCTGGAGATGGTGCGCCGCGCCCACCAGAGCGGTGTCGTCATGGTGTAGGGGTCCTGCTGGTGGTGGTGGTGGTGGTGGTGGTGTAGGGGGGTGGTGGGGGTGGTGGGGGGGAGGAGGATGGAAACAAGTAGTGGTTGGTGGGTGGTGGAGGTGGAGGAGGTGGTGGGGAGGTTGTTGGGGATGCGCTGGAGAGGGAGCAGGAAGAGGAGGAGGAGGAGGAGGAGGTGGAGGAGATGGTTGAGAAATAAGTTTTTTTTTTCATTTTTTTTTTTAAGGTTAAAAGAAGATGAGTCGTCATGATGTAGGGTCCTGCTAGTGGTGTTGTAGGGGGGGTGGGGATGGGATGGATAGCAGAAGTGGTTGGTGGGTGGTGGAGATGGAGGTGGGGAGGCTGTGGGGATGGGCTGGAGGAGGAGGAGGAGGAGGAAGAGGAGGAGGGGAAGGTGGAGGAGATGGTTAAGAAATAATTTTTTTCTTTCATTTTTTAAGGTTAAAAGAAGATGAATAGGGCAACAGCGTCGACATGGTGTAGGGTCGTGGTGTGTTGTGAAGGAGGGATGGATGGATGGTGGGTTTGTTGTTGGTGGGTTGGTGGAGGTGGGTGGTGGTGGTGGTGGTGGAGGTGGGCTGTTGGAGGAGGAGGGAGGAGGAGGAGGAGGAGGAGGTAGTGGTGGATGAGGAGATGGTCAAGACATAGTTTGTTTGTTTTTTTTTGCTGTTAAAAGATGAGGAACAGGACAGCGGCGGTGTGATATGGTGTGGGGTCGTGGCGTGTCAAAGGGGGAAGGATGGTGGTTGGTGGTTAGTGGTAGGTGGGGATTAAGATTTGTGTGGCAGTTCAACGAAGATGACCAGGGCAGCGGCGGGTGGTGTAGGGTGGTTGGGACGTTGAAGAGTAAGAGGAGGTTGAGGAGGAGGACGTGGGTGAGGTGGGGACATTGAGGAGAAGGCGGAGGAGGAGGAGGAGGAGGGGAGACGACTGAGAAGGCAGGTTGGTGGAGACATTGAGGAGAAGAGGGAGGAGGCGATTAGGAGTTGGGGGTGGAAGGGAATATTGAGGAGAAGATGAATTAGGAGGTAAGGGAGTGGGGACATTGAGGAGGAGAGGGGGGGGGGGGGAGAATGAGGAGGTAGAGGGTTCGAACATTGAGGAAGAGAGATTGAGGAGGAGACAGAGGGCGGGGGGGGGGGGGGGGGGGGATTAAGGAGGAGGAGGAGGAGAAGAGAGTTAGGAGGAAGCGTTATACGTTAAGTTGAAAGAATGGCCAATAATGCAGCATCGTCGTTGTGGAGGATGGCGATGAACACGAACAACAGAACAGCAGGTACTGAAGAAGAAGGTTGTGCAGAAGGCGTTATGAAAGGGCAGAGAGGAAAAGTGTTTTCACAACAAAGGCGTCGTCGTTGTTTTAGATCGGGATGGGTAACGGGAAGGAGATCTGTGGGGGTGGGGAGGCAGGAAAGGAGGAGGAGAGAAAGAAGAAAGAAGATATCGATGAGGAACTTGATGAAAATATAATAGAGAGATTATAGTTTGGATGCATGTTAATGACTGAAATACACCGGGGGCCGGAGGAGGGGGGGGGGGGGGGGGGTACTGGGGGAGGTAGACAGAAGAAGCTGGAAAAAGAAGAAAAAAAAGAAACAGGGATAGTTGAAAGAGGAGATGGACAAGAAGAAGGCTGAGGGAGGAGGGGGAGGGGGAGGGGGAGAAGGTAGAGGAGAGGGAGCTTTGAGAAAATATCAAAAGGCAACACAAAAACACAGTGGAAAACAGGAAATGATGGAAAAGCAATTGTCTGAGGAAGGGAATAACATGAGGAGGTGGGAAATGAAAACTGGATGGAGGAAGTGGACGAGGAGGAGGAGGAGGAGCAGGAGGAGCAGGAGGAGGAGGAGGAGGGGGGAAAATAGAGGGAAGATACTGTGTGAAATTTAGATGTCACCGAATAAAACGCTGAAAAAAAAAAGACGTAAATGAGTGAAAGGAGACGGGAAGAGAAAACAGGGGAGAAGTTGAGAGAGAGAGAGAGAGAGAGAGAGAGAGAGAGAGAGAGAGAGAGAGGGCGGATGAAGATTGTGGACAGACAGACAGTGGAGGAGGAGGAGGCTGAAAGTCACACACACACACACACACACACACACACACACACACACACACACACACACTCACACATACACACACGCGCGCGCGCGTGCTTCATAGTTTAGGACATGAGAGCGATGGAGCTTTCAGAAAAAAAAAAAACAACATAAAATGCCTTGTGAGTTACTAAGAATGAAATGAAAAACCTTAGAAGAAGATGAGAAGGAAAAAAAAAAAATAGTGGAGGAGTCTGGAGTAGATGCTTTCGTACAAATGAATGAATTCACGTTTATGGTTAAACAAAATGTAAAGTGGATAAGGACATGAGATTGGTTTGGGAGAGGAAGATGAAGAGAAAGATAAGGGGTAAACAAAGAAAAAGGAAAAAAAAAAAAGCAGGAACAGAAAGGACTGGCTGTGCAAAGATTAGAAGCTGAGAAAACAAACAAAAACAAAAAAGAAACGTACGCACAAGAAAAAATCATTTTGACAGGTCTCAAAATCAAAGAAGCAATGTAAAAACACATCTAATAGCCAATAAAAAAAAAAAAGAGCTGCCAACCCACGTATATGCTGTTACGACGACAACAACCGAATAAACAACACGATTACCAAAGCATGTAACGAGGCAGCGGAGGTCACTTGTAACAAGAATACGCTCAGGAAATTGACAGGAAACATAAACATTCATGCAATAGAGAATGAAATAAACACGGGGAAATTGACAGCTAAAAATCACCCCCAAAATATGGACAGCGTACGTTTGGCCTTTGTAAAAATGACAATTTTCGTAATGGGGGGGATCAAAAAATGGATTTTAAAAAAAAGTGAAACATGGGGTGAGCGAAGGATATGAAAGAATTATGCTATAGACTGAAGGAGAAAAAAAATGGGGGGGGGGGGGGGGGGGGGGGGGGGGGGGGGCAAAACGACAAACACAAGGCAGTGGGTGAAATAGTTTTGATGAAACCCAGAAGATGCTCGTCAGGTATGACAACTTGAAAGAAGAAAAGAAAAAATGAGGATAATTAAACAAGTCGGGATTATTTTTGCACAGTTTTTATTATTATTTTTTTTAATTAAGATGATGAAGATACCACACAGGAGCGAGAGCAAGAAGACGCAAAGGGAGGGAATAAAAACTACACGAGTTTGAAAGTTTTATCATCCAAAAGCATTATGCAAGAGGCGGGGGTTTGAAACCGAGAGGATGCTGACGTTGTGAAAAAAAAAAAGTTGTTGGAGGCGATGGATAAAGTGTAGACGAATGGGGTGGGGATAGCGATGTGCTATTTATCAAGTGTCGAACTGTACAAGAGACTTTGACTATTACTGTGTGGCATACAAGATGGCTGCTGTGGTAGCTTATGTTGTTGGTAGGTTAGTACTCAACTCGGTGTGTGACAGAAAGACTAAATTATTTCATCGTTTTCCCTG
>JADBJO010011721.1:48623-62744 GCA_016801955.1 Conus betulinus | reverse complement strand
CAAAAGTTGAACTTTTCCTGGTGTTCTTGGTCCAAGTCTCGTTTTTTGCTGTGGAGTAAAGTTTCTTTGTATGGAAAATGATTTCCATTTCTAACCCTGATATTTCAGTGTATTTGTTGGCAAATTTTATAGCTTTGGCGAGCAGCTCTTCATCTATAGATGGATAAAAATCTACTACATCAAATGTTATAAAGACTGTGTTTTCTTGCTTGTTGAGTTTTTTTAAACCATTGTATAACTTCATATGTATTTTTCCAGAGGTTGAATTCGGTGTTCTCTCTTATGTTTTTTTGGGTTTTCTCTAAAAAATTTTTTTACTGATTTTTCCTAATTCGGATTTGGATGGGTTTATCAATCTACATGTTGGGTTGTTCAAAAAATTAGGTTTATGGTCTTTGAGTGTGTTATAAAAGCTTCTCTTTCTGCTGTTGTCTCTACTCTATCACTTAGGTCCATTTGCTGTACAAGCTCCTTTTTTCTTTTTCCTAATGTGGTCATATGTAACTTTGTCAGTTTTTTTTTTTTGTATTTTTTTTGGATGTTTTTATCAAGGAGTTGTGAGTACTCTTTAGATTCCATTTTGTAAAAATTGCTGGTTTTGTCTGCTTTCACAAATATTTTTCTGTCGTTTTGGATTAGTTTGATTTCGTTTTTTTAACGATGTTTGAAATTCGTTGTTTGATTTTTTGAATTCTATGTTAGCTATCATTCTTTTCATTTTGTCTTCAAATGTTCTCATTTCCTCGATGGCTGGTGGTGCTCGCCATGTTTTGAAGTCATAAGTGTTTTTATCTTCTTTCTTGGCATTGGGTTTTAGGAAGAAGAATGCTTTCCATCTCATGTTTTTGATAAACTTTTCTGTCTGTTCTATCATTTTTTTTTCATGTAGCATTGTGGTTTGGCGAAAGAAACCTGCGAACTTGTCGGACTATTCATGCTATCTAACATTCAAAATAAACTTGGAAAACAAATTGGACTGTACAGAGATGATGGCCTCGCTGCACTGAGTGATAGCCCTAGAAACATTGAAAATAAGAAAAAAGAATTGTGCAAAATCTTCCACGACCAAAATTTAAAAATCACCACAGAAGCTAACAAAAAGATAGTGAATTATTTAGACATCACGTTAGACCTCAACCAACATACATTTAAACCATACAAAAAAAAACAAATGACACACCTGTTTATGTAAATATCAAAAGTAATCACCCACCTTCCATACTCAAAACGATACCTAGAGGCATAAACAAGAGATTATCTAATCTGTCATGTAATGAAACAGTATTTAACAACACTGCAGCTGAGTACCAAAGCGTTACACCAAAGTGGCTACAACTACAAATTACACTATGACCAGGAAATGATATGAGCAGACACAAGAAGAACAGGAAAGGAAAATCATATGGTACAACCCCCCATACGATGGAAGAGTTAAAACAAACGTTGGGAAAGAATTCTTTAAAATTCTGACATCTTCTTCCCAAAAGAGCACAAGCTGTTTAAGATATTTAACAGGCACACACATCAATTATCATACTCATGTATGCCGAATCTCAAAAACATCATTGATTCAACCAACAAAACGAAAAGCAGTACAGAGACAAACGAGGGTGAAGAAAGGAAATCTTGCAACTGTACCAAGAAAACAACAGTGCCCTCTAAACAATAAATGCCTCCACAGCAATATTGTATATCAAGCCACTGTAAAATCAGAGAACGCTGAAGAAACATATATAGGTATCACTGAAAACAATTTAAAACTAGATATGCAAATCATAAACAGTCATTTAACAAAGAAAGATACAAAAATCAAACAGAATTGAGTAAATATATTTGGAAAACTCAAGATAAAAAAATAGACTACAACATATCCTGGAAATCTTAAAAAGAGCTGCATCATATAATAACATTTCAAAAGATGTAAACTTACATTTTAATCAAAGTTTTAACAGATGCCGCTCCCAACTCGGTTGAGCACTTTTTTAAAAATTACTGTTGGTTAGCAACACAATTATATATATATATATATGTGTGTGTGTGTGTGTGTGTGTGTGTGTGTGTGTGTGTGTAACTATCGATCCATTCGTTTACCTATCTATCTAGCTATCTATCTGTCTATCTATCAATCTGTCTGTTTATCTTGTTTCGGTCATAACTTATAGTTGTCAGTGGATATTAAGAAAGTATCAATAGAGAACAATGGATCCCCCTGACATCTGGTTTGTCAGTTTTTTTATAATTGTTCATCAGCTTTCTCTTGGCAAAAATGTACTAGAAATTTTCCGTTGAGAAATCGATTTTTTTTTTTAACATGGAAAGCCATAATTCATTCGATAAAGAAAAACAAATGACCGATATCTTCAATGGAGACGAAGAGAAAAAAAAATCGACTCAGAACCCATCACAAACTGGGCTTCATCAATTTGCGTTTTGTCAGACTGTATACAGCTATTTCAAATGTGATAAAGTATTCAGCACTTGTTGATACATTTTCTCACAGCCGAAACTCTATGATGGATAGTCAGTCAGAAAATGTGTTGATAAGTGTTAAACATCTTAATATTTCTCCAGTGACCTATGTACGTCTCTGTCCTTTAAGGAAAGGCAGCATCAGTATGGGTTTTTTAACCAGTTCAGAAGTTTTGCTTCGCTTGACCTTTTCCTCTTTTCTGAGATTGTGTTGAACGTGTACATGAAAGGGTTGACAGCAGAATTTAGAGGTAGTATGAAAATAGCCAGTGCTACATTTGTTTCCCCTGGGATGGAAACACCAGCCAACACCAATATTCCGCAAATTCCAATTGGAAACCAACACATAAAATCTGTTATCGCAACGGTAATCAACCTTCGAGCTATGGCCATGTCACGCAGTTGTTTGTTGTATTGATCTTCAATGCATTAGTTTTATGGACCAGTAAATAAGACCTTGACCGGCTGAGATCAGTAAAAACAAAACAAAATTCAGAACGATCAAAATGCTGAAAGAATAAAGATGACCTTTAAACTCTTTTGACATAAGTGGTAAGGGTATACAGATACCAGTTTGACTGTAAAAGGCCCAGTTTGCTGTCATTGGAAGTAACGGTACCAGGCCCAGAAACCAGCCAATTAACCAAATCATGAGGCATGCCATAGCTGATGATGTTCTATCAAATCGTAATGTGTTGAACGGAAAGTGAAGAACCATGAAACGATCTAGTGTGATTAGCCAGATGATCAGAGCTGAAACTTCACTTGATGCGAAAGACAGAACCCCTGCCATTTTACAAATCGCACTGCTCTTCCAGGAGTCATCATCGTAGAGATATGTGCCACGATATCGTTCGTCAGCCCACTCCATGATTACAATGTACACACCCATAAGAAAATCAGCAACATTAAGGTTGATAACAAAGATGCTAAAGCTTTTAGAGGAGGCCATACTTTGTGCAAACAGACGTGCACAGCAACAGAAGGCATTACCAGTCACAGACAGACAGGCGACCATCCACAGGAATGCACGGTAAGACCTGGAATGCAATAAATCCTCACAGGATGAAATTCCGTCCTTTGGGGCATGGCAGGATGATTTATGGAAGTCAAAGGGAAGTATCTGAGTGCAGCAAAGCTTATAGTTCTGCGTAACAATAATTTGAAGCTGAGAAAGCTCTTTCAATATATCAGGGGGAAACGTCTTCACAGGGCTTCCATCCATGTATAGCTCAGTCAGAGTTGGTGCGAACTGAAAACCATTGGCGTTAATAGTATGAATGGACGTAAATGTTAAATTCAGCTTCTGCAGTCTACTAAATGAAGACAACACTTTTGTTTCTAACACGGTGAGGGATGTATATGATAAATCCAGCACCCTCAGTCTGTGTTGATGGATGGCAGAGAGGCTGTCAAAGTGCAGTGAGGTAAGAGGATTGTTGGACAGGTACAAGGTATGCAGATTTTCTAAACTAAAGAAAAACGCCATTTGAATGTGATGAAATCTGTTGCCACTTAGGTCCAGAACTCTCAAATTTGACATGTTCAGTTTAATCAAAGCAGTCAAGATACATCTGGCAAGGATCAGGTGAAAAAGGCGATAATGATTATTGACATCAGCCAGTGTCATGCCAGACCCTGTGGCATCCAAGTAGCGGAGCTGAGGGAAGAGTGTGCTGGGGAAAGGTTGAAAACAGAGAAACGCGTGACCTTGACACACAGTCCACAGGACACATGTCACACACCAGTTCATCGTCACGTAATGGGCAGTGAGGCCAGCCATCACACAGGTGGTCACTGTGCACGCAGATGGAGAAGCTCTGCATTTGAAAAATCCTGCACAGATCAGACCCTCACACCCCTCTTCGTCCTGGTGCTCAATGCAGTCGTTCATCCCATTGCACCGTGTGTAGACAGGCAGGCAGTCATTGAACTCGCCTGGACAACGATAGTGGCTGTCAGGACAGAGATCACTGGAATTCATTGCGACTGCTGTGAACTTATTGACTCCATTAAAATTGATTGTAGTAGGGAATGGTAAATATGTGTACTGAATGCCTACTTCCCTGAAAAATGTACAGTCCTCATCTGATTCGTCCTGACAGTGTAATATCTGATCACACACATTGTCATAGGGAACACATTGTCTATTAATACACGTAAATTCATTGACACAGAATGGATACATGCATATGGATTCGTCACTCTGATCCTTACAATCAGTTATAAAGTCACATAGCAGCGTGAATGACATTGTGGTAAGTTGGTCTCGGCATGTAAATGTTGGAAAAATGATAACTCGCTTATCTGTTGCATTAGTCTTTCTTGCCTGTGACACGTGATAGGGAGATTGGCACGACCCAGTTTTGCCTTCACATTCTGTGTATGTGTTAGACCCACACAACAGATATATGTAGGTCACATGACCATCGACGCACTTTGTTACAAAATTGCGGCCTTCAGACCAATGGTATGTGCTGATCAAGGAAATGGACTGTGACTGATATGTGTGTCTGTCAGTCTGGTTGGGTCTGAATTCACAGACAGGTTTTAAATGAAAAGGACTGGTGACAAAGCAAACAGACTGCGATATTTTGGAGTCTCGGTCAAACAGATAGCATATCTTTTTGTCACCATGGTACCTTATGTAATCAGAATTGAAGTAGTGATAAAGAACTGAGCGTTCCTTTAGTATCTCGTGTCTATACATAGTAGGCACTGACATATCATAAGAGTAATAACCATTATAAGTAGGCCATAGATTTTCCCAATACGACTTTGTTACGTTTTAAGTGCACTGGACCAATCACCCACACAATTTGGAAAGCTCACCCTACCTGCCAAAGACTCACAATACTGATTGACAATTACTGTGGGGTCTGTGTGACTGCGGTCCACTTCCCGCACCTTGCCGAATTTGTAACATCTGTTACATAAAGCCACCAAGCCCTGACACTCAGGACTGCTGAAGGGGCAGTGCTCTGTTTCGTCTCTTCCATCTTCACACTCTGTCTGCAAATTGCACGCCACGTGCTGATGGAAAGCTGGATAATAATGCACAGAACAGTTCCACAAACCACTGGGTAGCTTCACAGGGGCTTGGTCCTCCGATAGAAAAGAAAACAACAAAGTAAATGATGGCGGTTTCAGTCTGAGAGATACATCGTACTTTCAGACTGATTTTGGTAGCATTGAAAATGAGAACATAGGCAAAATATCGTTGTGGTAATCTGACAGAAACTGCTGATTCCCTGTAGCCCCCAACTGAATCATCTAATCGCAAGAAATAATACAAAAGTACGATGGTTGAATAAAATGTTTCCTTTGTTATGTCTTTGAAACTGACTATGAGTACTGTTCTGGCTGGAACAGACACATTTTTCTCCACAAAATGAGGATGAGAACAATCAGAATTTTTTCTCATCTGGAAGTGTCCAGAGACTGGAGATGTCATAACTAGTCTTAGAAATTCCCGATCTGCAATACATTCATACTGATATACATTTCTGTCCTCAGAAGAAACAGGAAAACCTGACCATCTATCCGCTAAGATAGAAAGTGGGACCATGAGGAGAATGTCCAAAAAGGAGTTCAATGGGGAAAATCCCAAAGTGGCATTCGGCAACTCCCGATAAGCAAAGAGTACTGCAGGAATGTACCTATCCCAATCCTTTGGACGGTCACGACAGACTTTCCTCAACATTGTCTTTAAAGTCCTGTTAAACCGCTCCACCATCCTGTTGGACTGTGGATGATAGGGAGTGGTAGTGACAGAGGAAATGGATAAAAGATGGTAAATATCCTTCATCAGATCAGACACAAACTGAGTCCCACAATCAGTGAGTATCTCAGATGGTAAACCAAACCTCGAAAATATTGTCAACACAAAGCCTCAGCCACTCACAGTCTCTATGTGCTTCAGTGGAACAGCCTCCGGAAACCGAGTAGCTGTGTCCACAAGAGTCAATACATACCTGTGTCCTGAAGACGAAACCTCGAAAGGGCCAACAAGATCCATAGCCACTTTCTCAAACGGAACAGAGACCAATGGCATCTTATGCAAAGGCGCACATGGTACTCTGTTACGGGAAACGGTTCTCTGACAAACATCACAAGACCGACATAGTCTGTGACAGAACGAGAAACTCCAGGCCAAAAGAACGAAACAAGAACACGCTGAAGCGTGCGCTTGACACCACAGTGACCAGCGAAAATCGCATCATCATGCGCAGTATGAAGAACAACTGTACGCAAATCCTTCGGAACCACAACCTGACGTACAACCTCACCTTTATCAGAAAAAAAAAAAAAACGACACAAAACACCATTAACCCAACTTGTAGGTAGGATTAGTCAGTGGGGAAGGTAAATCAGTGACAACTGAAGAGTACAGGTGTGTCAAAGTACTGTCCTTACTTTGCATAGTAGCCAGTTCTGTCGGAGTGACATCAAAAATGGTCAAGTCCGGTACAGGTAATGGTACTAGTGGTTGTTTGTCCTTAAGTACTTGTTGCCTAGTACTAACACCACAAGGAATAAAAGAACCACCAGTCCCTGAACTGACTGAAGCAACTCCAGGCAAGTTACCCAGGATCAAGTCTGTGACTGGATTATCAATCACACAAGCCTTGACCTGTCCTTCAAAATAAGGAGTACTGACCTGAACAACCGCTAGTGGAAAAACCTCAATCTTACCACCGAACGATCGACACTGCTGCTGCTCACCAGTGAACTGGTCTGGCAACACAAATGAGCGGCGTACACCCGCTGTAGTACAACCTGTGTCCCTGAGAATAGAAGCATGGAAACCATTGACTGTCCCTGACTCAACTAACAAACCCTCAGTATTTGTATGAGACACCATAGTATGTGCAGGTTTACTCTCTGTTTGGGTAGGGTTATTAGTATTGACACTAACTCCTGCAGATTCATCTGGGTACGGACAATCACGGACCAAATGAAACATGCAATGACACCGGTAACACCCAATCTCTGAGAGGTTAGTGTTGTTACCTTGACCACGACCACACGACCCGTCCGCGCGGCAACCGTGAACGGTACTGACGATGACCGCCTCTTCCACGGTTAGCACCGTCGCCCGTCTGAGCAGCCCTGCTGTCCTGTAAAGGAAGCAGTCTGGTCAGCACGGTACTGAAAATTTTGCGAACCTTGAGCACCTCGGTAAGTGCCTCGACCGCGAAAGGACGTGCGTTCGAAGATCCTCGACCTGCATTCGGATTTTGGTACGAAGGGAAAATGGTTGACACATTTGTCTCAAAGACCGAGTCAGAAGCCTTTCGACTAAAAGTCTTATCCGGATGCGCTGTTTTGTATTGTTCAGCAAGTGCGCACATTTCTTCGGCACTGGCTACCGAACGCTCTTTCAGAAAGACAGCCAAATCTTTCGAAACGCTGTGCAAAAATCTGTTCTCGTAGCAACAGATCGCGAAGTGGTTCAAAGTCTTTCTGAATCTTCGAAAGCTCTATCCAGCGATCCAAAAAGTGCGCAACCCTAATCAGGTAGGCGGAAAATGATTCTCCCTTTTCCGGTCTGACCGCACGAAACTTTTCCCGAAAACCGTCTGCGGTGCACTGGTACCGTTTCAGTAGTTCACTCTTGAGATCGTCGTCCCAAGACAAAGTGTCCTTAGCGGCCAAAGAGTGGTACAACGTGAGCGCACTACCTTTAATAAAGGCGCGACATATAATACCCATTTGTCCTTGGGCCATTCGCACGTAGTCGCATGATTTTCAAATCGGTAGAGGAATGCGTCTATCTCATCTTTTGACTCATCAAAGACCGGAAGTTTTGGTATATATGGTGTCCGTCCGGAAAACGGTTTGGAATCACTAGAACCCTGC
This sequence comes from Conus betulinus, assembly GCA_016801955.1. Taxonomy (NCBI): domain Eukaryota; kingdom Metazoa; phylum Mollusca; class Gastropoda; order Neogastropoda; family Conidae; genus Conus; species Conus betulinus. The sequence goes on along the minus strand of JADBJO010011721.1, from coordinate 54,413 downwards.
TGGTTAGTACCATCACTCACACCAGACGCTGACACTTTTCGCTAACTCTAGTTCAATTTTTTTCCTTTGAAGTTCTAAATCCATAGCTTTCATATCCTTTTCATGTTGTCTTCTTTCTCTCTTTCTCTTTTTCCTCTCTCTCTCTTTTCTCTCTTCTCTCTTTCTCTTCTTCTCTCTCTCTTTCTCTTTTTCTCTCTCTTCTCTCTCTCTCTCTTTCTCTCTCTCTTTCTCTCTTTTTCAGTGTCCCTTTCCTTCTCCTCTCTCTTTCTCTCGCACGCTCTGCGCGATCATTACACTGCTTAACATAGTCCACTAAGTCAGCACCATCAAGACCTAGCGTCTTACCCTGAGACAGGTAAACGTCGAATTCAGACATTTTGATGAAATATTTTTCAAAAAAAAAACAAACAAACAAACAACGATGATATTAAAGCTTTCCGATTAAAATTCCTCACACTCACCACATTTACTCAAAACAATATTTATAATAAATACTATGGACTAATGAAGTACACTAAACGCAGAAAATACCGTCAAATTGAAAAATGACCCACTCGTAGAAAAACCAATAAATACAAACAATCAATCATCAGTCAGCATCAAGTAATACATTAAAATAAATCAATAATAAACACCAGATAACAATCAAGATATACAAATCAATAATCAATCACCGCCCGCATTCATTCAATACTTGCAGTTCTTTAATCGGACAACCACAACTGAAAAGATAAACCATCCACTGGCATCTAATCACGTGGTATTGGAGCGAGGGAGAAAACTGAACTCAAACGATAGAAAGTGAAAGAAAACTCAAAATCTACGGAAGGCACTTGTATCCTTCTCCAACGCCATGTCCCTTCGCTACAGACAAGCGAAAAGAGGTTGGAGCTAGGCAGCCTATGGGATAGGGGACAAAAAAAACAAAAACAAAATTCCCTACCAGAGTCAGAAATAAAGTCAAAGAAGATCACTCACCCACCAAAACCTTTCACACCAAAAAAAAAAGCAACTTAAAACATGATCAATTAAAACAATGAAAAAAACACAACAAACATCTAAAAGGGGGAAAGAATACACACTCACTAATCAAAGACCCTACTTAAGATATGAGGATGAGTAAAGTACAAACTAGAGAGGTGCTTATGGTAAAGAGTAACTAGAGAGAATGAAGTTAGAAAACAGCAAAAGTAGACAGAGTGGAAAAACCAGAATAGTAAGAGAAAGTAAGACAGGAAATAGAAAACCCTCTGGACAACCCTATTTGGTTATGCCCACCCGTAAAACTGGCGACGGGGATACACACTCAACTACTACTACAGAAAAAGAAACAAAGATCCACTACAAATTACCTAGAGGAACTTTTGAGAGGGGGGGGGGGGGGGGGGTATATGAAACTGCTCACAGAATAAGTGGGGAAGAAACCAAAACAAAATTAAATCATCAGTAAAAGTAAAGAAAGGGTTTAAAACAAAATTATTTCCAAAATAATCAATTTTTAAAGTGGGGTTTATAAGTTTAAATAATGTGATCAAAATAAGAGTAAGTATAATGAGAGCTGGTCACCTAAAAGTACAATAGTAAACAAATCCAAAATAATAATACTATTGAATAATAAGTGGTAAGTAAAGAAAAGAGAAATAAAAGGATAGAATTCAACCCTCTCAATAACAGAACAAGAAAATAATAATCAAGTAATGGAAGGGGATCAAGAAGAAGGGGTTTATATCAAAATCTTTACAAGATATAAATACAAAAGACAAAAGAATAAGAAAAGTACAAATTTATCCAATAAGTAATAAAGTATGGGACTTTACATAATAATCATTTTAATACAGAAACACAAAGAGAGGGATAGAAAATTAACATTGGTGTTAATGGAAATCAATCAAGTGTTCCCACACTAATACATAGGCATTTCAAAACTTTTTTTTCAGAATGGGGTGGGGAACTCATTCAACCAGGGGGAGGGTAGTTCAAAATCAGGGTCACCACTTGTCAGGCTGCTGATTCACGCACAAATATTTACACATGCATGCATGAATACAGCCAATACTCCATTACACAACAGGCATCCAACTCCACACAACTCACAAGGCGCTAAACACCTGGTTTTAAAAGTTCATTTCCCCCAGTATCTCCTCTTCTCCCATTTTCATACACAGCACTGGTGGGTTTATTATTCCGTCTGTTCACAGATCATAGTTCACTTTATATTTCTCCTGGGGTCAGTTCATCACAAATATTGGTACCTTCATTCCTCTTCAATTAATCACGAACGTCTATGGTGGACAGCATACAAATGTTTCCACCTACCCTTTTCGCTTGGTTTTCCCCAGAGCATAACTCTATGGCGATCTCAGACTTCGCCTCTGCACGTTTGGACAGCATACCAACTATCTCTGGCTGTCTCTGGCTGTTCCTTCCGACATCTTTCTGGCAGGGGGGTATGGCTCCCATAGCTCACCCAACTCTCCCTCCAGTCCAGTCACAGCCTCGTCTACTTTGCTACTGCTACCATAACGGCGTAGTCTGTCTGAATCATTCCCTAGCAAAATACATGCGTAAGCATGTTACAGACTCATGTCTGTATTAAATGGGCCTGACAGTCGGCTTTCCATTCTATCAGCGCTGTTGCTCGAATCTCTCTTCACACTCACTTCCAATGTGTTTAGCTTTTTTACCCAATTTTTCTTAACACAGCTCACATTCAAACAAAGGAAGTGACCTGCCCTTTAAGAACGACAATCCTACGCTGTTTCCTTTTCACACAGTGACCCATAATGAACGTACCTGATAATTTTCACAAAGATCGGCCGAGTACTTTCTGTATTAATATTCCATGAAGAAGAAGAACCGTTACAGGCCGTTACAGCCGTTAGTAACGGCTATAACGGCAAACTAAGCATCGGGCATCATCTGTGACCCATAATGAACGTACCGATCACAAAGATCAGCCAAGTACTTTCAGAGATATTCCATAAAGAAGGAAAACCGTTACAGGCCGTTACAGCCGTTAGTACGGATATAAACGGTAAACTAAAACATCGGGCATTATTCGTGACCCATAATGAACATACCTACAAATTTTCAGAAATATCGGCTAAGTACCTTTTGAGATATTCCATAGACGAAAAACCGTTACAAGCCGTTACAGCCGTTAGTAACGGCTTTAACAGTAAACTAAAACGTCGGGCATTATTCTTGACCCATAAGGAACATACCTGCTATTTTTCAGAAAGATCGGCCAAGTACTTTCGGAGATATTCCATGAAGAAGAAAAACCGTTACACAGGCCAGCCGTTAGTAACGGTTATAACGGTAAACTAAAACATCGGGCATTATTCCTGACCCATAATGAACATACCTGCTAATTTTTACAAAGATCGGCCATGTACTTTCTGAGATATTCCATGAAGAAGAAAAATTGTTACAGGCCCTTACAGCCGTTAATAACGGCTATAACGGTAAACTAAAACATCGGACATTATTCGTGACCCCATAATGAATATACCTACAAATTTTCAGAAAGATCGGCCAAGAACTTTCTGAGATATTCCATAAAAAAGGAAAACCGTTACAGGCCATTAAGCCGTTAGTAACGGCTATAACGGGGTAAACTAAAACATCGGATATCAAAAGTGACCATAATGAACATACCTGCTAATTTTCACAAAGATCGGCCACGTACTTTTGGAGATATTACATAAAGAAGAAAAAACCGTTACAGGCCGTTACAGCCGTTAGTAACCGCTATAACGGTGAGTTAAAACATCAGGCATTATTTGTGACCCATAATGAACATACCTACAAATTTTCAGAAAGATCGACCGAGTACTTTCTGAGACATTCCATAAAGAAGAAAAAAACCGTTACAGGCCGTTACAGCCGTTAGTAACAGCTATAACGGGGTAAACTAAAACATCAGGCATCATTCGTGACCCGTAATGAACACACCTGCTAGTTTTCACAAAAGATTGGCCATGTATTTTCGGAGATATTCCATAAAGAAGAAAAACCGTATACAGGCCGTTACAGCCGTTAGTAACGGCTATAACGGTGAGCGAAAACATTGGGCATTATTCGTGACCCATAATGAACATACCTACAAAATTTCAGAAAGATCGGCCAAGTACTTTCTGAGATATTATTTCCATTACCATTAATGAGCATTAATGAACATACATACAAATTGTCAGAAAGATCGGCCAAGTACTTTCCGAGATATTCCATAACCATTAATGACCATTGATGAACATACATACAAATTTGCAGGAAGATCGACCAAAGTACTTTCTCAGATATTCCATGAAGAAAAAAAACCGTTACAGGCCGTTACAGCCGTTAGTAACGGCTATAACGGAGTAAACTAAAACATCGGGCATCATCTGTGACCCATAATGAACATACCTGCTAATTTTCATAAGGGTCGGCCAAGTATTTCTGAGATATTTCTGCCATCTTCAATAAATAATCCTTTGTTTAAAAGATGTCATAATATATTTTGGATACCCTGGTATCCCAGACAGACGAAAATCCATAGAATTTGAACAACGACGAACATCCGTAGCTCACGTCTTCTGACCATTGAAATCCAAGTTAAATAACATTGTGTATACTTTAAAAGGCAACCCTCTTCGTTTATTCTTGTCAGTGTCAGTCAATATTTAAAATATTTCATTCATGAATTGAGGTAAAATTGGAAATCTGCCTAGTTGAGCATGTATAATATCATTTGGCGCTCGACTGTCAACATTAAGAAAAGCGTTTTAATACAAACAGATCCACTGTTTCTATTTCTATTTCAGAAGCCCATCTTTTTGCATCACATTGTAGCATTGGCTGAATCTATGAATCATGTAGTTTACCAAAGGCACTGAAAGCATAGCAGGCTAATTCATAGTAGAAAGAAACTCGTAGAGAGCATGGCAGTAGACAGTCCTGAGAAGAGAAGCCCCCTTCAAGCAAGTGTTTCGGCCCTTATCTCCTGACACTCTAGTGGGGTTGGGCCACACCCGGTTCATGACCCGGATGTCCCTCTGCTGCCCTTTTTTTTTCTCCATCTTGGGACGAGCCATGGCTGGGATTCGAACCCATGACCCTCTGGACATGTTCATTTTCCACTTAATGACTCCCTCACAAACCACTGAGCCACTGGAGCACCTGATATTTGTTAAGGAAAGTTAAGCCTTATGAAGTTCACTTTTGTTCCTCCTTGACCAGATCCAGCTTGAACACCTCTCTGCCACTTCTGCCATTGCTTTCAGGGCTCTGGTTTTTTCCCTCCCTGTCCTGACTATCACATTGTGTTCTTCGTTTTTGTTTTTTTGTTTTTGTTTTCTGAAACAGTTTTGAAATTATCAAACCATTCATTTATAGATTTTTTTCTTTGCATTCTGTCCCAGAAGTTCATCTGGAGAGAGAGAGAGAGAGAGAGAGAGAGAGAGAGAGAGACAGACAGACAGACAGACAGACAGACAGACAGACGGACGGACGGACGGACAGGCAGACATTGTGTATGGATCCATTTCAATGCTCGAGAATGTTAGTTAAGGCCCAAGGATGTTGAGATGATGGTAAATAACTCACAGTCAGCACAGATGGTCAAGCCATGCCGCCTGGTGGAGAACTTAGGTCTGTTGCAGGCTAACTGGCAATGGTAGAGGCGTGTGGCCCTGGCACAGCCTGAATGCGCACCAATGGAAAGTATACTGAGCACTGCCGAACAAACGCCATAATCTATGTGTTTGTCTTTCCATGCTTGGAACGACAGTGTTTGCATGTCCTATT
>JADBJO010011721.1:0-45516 GCA_016801955.1 Conus betulinus | reverse complement strand
ATTTCTACACTGTGGTGTGTGTGTGTGTGTGTGTGTGTGTGTGTGTGTGTGTGTGTGTGTCAATGTGACAATACCGGTGGTGGGAATCTGGACATGAAAAGATTTGCATGGCCACTAATAACATGAACATCCCTGCACAACACCTGCAATGGCAGGATGAACAATTCCCCAGAGAATGTGGTGACTGCCATGGTGGCCTGCAGTGCGTGTGCAACCGTCATCAGCATCAATTCCGTTGGAAACATCATCCCAAACTTCTTGACTACACATGCTCTCACAGGCTGGGATACACTGTCGTCCAGTGATGGAACTGGAAAAACTGATTGTTCCCCAGTGACTATGCTAATTTCTGGCAAGCTGAAATGGGAGACACGGAAGGAGGAGAGCGCGGATTCATGAGTGCAGTCCATCCCCTTGATTATAACCAAGAACCTGGGTCCTACAGGATGCACGCAAAGCCATTCTGGGAGAGAACACAATTGAGAAGAGATACATCCACCAAGGTTCTGTGGTTTGGCCACCAAACCTCTCGAAGTTTACAGCTCATTGTCAACGTATATATCGTCAAAACTCTACAGCTTTACAGCTCAAAGTCAACATACAGACTGTCAAACCTCTCGACCTTTACAGCTCAGTGTCAACGTATATATTGTCAAACCGCTACAGCTTTACAGCTCATTGTCAACGTATATATCGTCAAACCGCTACAGCTTTACAGCTCATTGTCAACGTACATATCGTCAAACCGCTACAACTTTACAGCTTATTGTCAACGTATATATCGTCAAACCGCTACAGCTTTACAGCTCATTGTCAACGTATATATCGTCAAACCTCTTCAGCTTTACACCTCATTGTCAACTTATCATCAAACCTCTTCGGCCTTTACACCTCATTGTCAACGTATATATCGTCAAACCTCTTGGCTTTACAGCTGATTGTCAAGGTATGTCATCAAATTGTGCCTCCCAAATCTGCTGGTGAGGTGTGCCATCACCACCTGATCTTGATCCTCTGAATTTCATGTGGTCCACATAAACAATACTCATACCTGCGCATGAACTGGATTACTCACTCTCTGCTGAATCTAATCAGGTGCGGCTGAAAGACTATCACAGCATCACACTCTAAACTTGTGAAAGACTTTTCCTCATGTGCACAGTATTTCGTAAATGTAAAGTGTTGTAAAGTGTTTGATGTTCTGACTTGAAATATGAACACTGTTTTCAGACTTTTGTGAAAGAGTTTTCTTTTATGAGGAGAAAACGAAAACCATTAATCCTGAAATTTAAACCCGGTATAACAGCCCGTTCTTACCCCCCCTCTGGAACTTACCCGGGGGTAAGTATGGGCTAGCCTGCTTTACCCCTGGGGTCATTCTAGGACTAGCTAGATCTTTACCCCCCCCCCCCCCCTCAGTTGGAACTTACCCCCGCAGGGGTAAGTTTGGGATAGTCTGGATTTAACCCCCTCCCACCCCCCACCCCCACCCAAAGGATTAATCTAGAACTATTTGAAATCTTCCTCCTTCAAACAAGAGAGGTTATTCAGGGTTTTCCTCTGCCTTTTCCCAGCACGCACACTCGCCTTTAAAAAAAAATGTGTGTTAGCCTGCATATTTTTACCCCCTCTCTCCATTTCCTATATACAGTCAGCTGGGTTTAGACAAAGTGTAGTTCTAGACTCTTCTCAATAGATGGACCTCCTACTTCCCCATCCCCCCTCCCCCACCACACACCCCTGGTTCACTAACAGATAGTATTAACATTTCTCGCGCTAGCTTACATGCGTGGGTCAATATTCGGGTGTGTGAAGTATGCCCGTGCATGCGTGGGAAAGAAAGATGGCTACATGCCAATGTGACCAAGTGCCAATGTGACCAAGCGTAGTTGTGACAAAATGTCGTTGTGACCACGTGTCGTTGTGAGCAAGTACCGTTGTTGCTTCATCCCGGTTTGCCTCTTTTAACTATTTTACAGCTATTTACAGTCTCTTGAGTACCTGTGTACCTTAGCTTGTACAATGCAGATGACTAGTGGTCAGTGCCATTGACCACTGGTCATTGTGACATAAATCGGAGATTTTAACTATTTAACAGCTAATTAGTGTTTCCCGAGTGCTTGTGTACTTTGTACAATGTAGATTATTTGTGGTCAGTGCCACTGACTATTGGTCATTATGAGGTAAATCGGGAGATTTTAACTATTTCACAGCTAATTATAGTCTCCCGAGTACCTGTGTACCTTGTACAATGCAGACGACTGGTGATCAGTGTGACGTAAATCAGATATTTCGACTATTTTACATTTAATCAGTGTCTCGTGAGTGTTTGTATACCTTGTGCAATGCAGACAACCAGTGGTCAGTGTCACTGACCATTGGTCACTTTTAATGTATATCAGAGATGTTAACTATTTTTACAACTAATTAGTGTCTCCTGAGTGCCTGTCTACCTTATACAATGTAGATGACCGGGGGTGGGGGGTCAGTTCCAAACTAGGGGGGGGGGAGAGGGTAAGTTCCAGCTAGTCCTGGAATGACCCCGGGGGTAAAAAGCAGGCTAGTCCAGACTTACCCCAGGGTAAGTTCCGGGGGGGGGGGGGGGTAAGAATGGGCTGTTACACCGGATCATTTAAGTGGTAGTCAATCAGATGTCAAGATAGTATTTATCACTTTAACAAGACAGAATTGATTCGCTTCATTTCTCAACCATTTAGTCAGCGTTGTATGATAATGGTGTGTGTGTGTGTGTGTGTGTGTGTGTGTGTGTGTGTGTGTGTGTGCTGTGTGTGTGTGTGTGTGTGTGTGTGTGTGTGTGTGTGTGTGTGTGTGTGTGTGTGTGGTGTGTGTGTGTGTGTGGCACTTTTCATGACCTGGCGGGCGAAGGCACAAGTAGGTGAACCCAATCAATACGACATTTTAAAGTCTTCTCTTTAACTTTCATAATTTACATTTCCTCGACATATACTTTTCACAAAACACATACCAAACGTCCACGAACTAGGCACAAGTTCTGACAGTTCCATATCTATCCAATAGGAGCTCATTGGCAAGGAACCTGAATAAAGCAGTCCCAATGATACCTTCATCCCATTATCATGAAATTGACGATCTTCTTTTCACAAGCCGTGATTCTTCACCAAGTTCTATGGTGACTGGCAACGGCGTTAATGTTTCATGAACACTGATCTTTTACAGTCAGCATACATCCACTCTGTTCCTTGTCAGTCTTGTAAAATGATTCAGTTTGGCAGGGTTTTCACAAATTAGTGAAATGGAGGAGTCGGCCTCCACTGTACAGCTGTTTTGTAAGACCCTACCCACTATTAACCACATGGTGTAATTCAAGGTGCTTGCTCCCTATGCCACTTTTATAGAAAGTTTTTTGTTTGTTTGTTTGTTTGTTTCCCTCCGCTTTCCTCCTGTCTCTTCTTCACCCTCAACACATAACAATGCATATAAATACACACATTCACGTACCTACGTAGGGGCGCACGCACGCACGCACGTACGCACGCACAGGCACACACACACACACACACACACACACACACCACACATTTGCACGCACGCACGCACGCACACACGCACGCGCGCGCACACACACACACACACACACACACCACACACACACACACACACACACACACACACACACACAAACACACACCAACACACACACACACACACACACAACACACACACACACACACACAACACAAACACACACACACACAAACACACACACACACACACACACACACACACACACACACACACACAAAAACACACATACACACACACACACACACACACACACACACACACACGCGCGCGCGCGCGCACGCACGCACGCACGCACGCGCGGAACAAGGGCAAGACCTTAGACCTACATTAATACATATGTGAAGCCGTGCACAGACATTCAACAGCACTGGTCTACATATATCTAAATTCGCGCTTTCTCACATACAAACGATGAGCACAACATTGTTTCCTTGTGTTTATTTCTAATATTGATCTTTTGAGAGAGAAAGAGAGAGAGAGAGAGAGAGAGAGAGAGAGAGAGAGAGAGAGAAGAGGAGAGGCCAGGTAGAGAGGAGAGGCTGGTGGAGGTTTTAGGAGAGAGAGAGAGAAGACAGGGGCTTTCCAAGCGAGAAGGAGGGAGGGGGGCAGGCAGGCAGGCAGGAGGTTCTTTTCACGGCAGCAGAGCACAAGGGGGGGGAAGTACTCCCAGTTAGCGAAGAGATCTGGGACTTGGTGGAGAAAAAAAAGCTGCCTGGAGAAAGTAAGGCTAGTGGGGTAACCACCGGCCATCATTAATATGGGCTTTCGGTATGAGATATCCGATATGGGACGGTTAGTTAGTAGGGCTTAGATGGGAAACTATGGGGGGGAACAAGATAGGCTGTATTTCGGAGATATTCCATTACAGCCCCACCCACCCGTTTTGGGCAAAGTTAAAAGGGCCGGTTAAAAAGCGGCAAACTAAAAACACGGGCATCATCTGTGACCCATAAAACAGTACCGATCACGAAGGGAGGCCAAGTACTTTTCAGAGATATTCCATAACGAAGGAAAACCGTTAAAGGCCGTTACAGGCCGTAGTACGGTTAACCAATAAACTAAAAACATCGGGCATATTCCAGTCAGAAACGGCTTAACAGTCAACTAAAACTTGGGGCTTATTCTGACCCATAAGGAAAATACCTGCTATTATCAGAAAGAGAGGCAAGCACTTTCGGAGGGTCCATGAATTCCTGAACCATAATGAACATACATGTAAGTATTGTTTTCTGAGAATTGTTACAGGCCCTTACAGCCGTTAATAACGGCTATAACAGTAAACTAAAACAATCGGAAGGGGGATTATTCGTGACCTGCAAGAGACAAGGATAGATATGTTACAGGCCATTAAGCCATTAGACCGGTTATAACAGGGTAAACTAAAAACTTAATGAAAAACCACATGCCCTGCTAGATTTTCACAAAGATAGGACAAGACTTTCGAGAGATACAAAGCATATAAAGCAGATTGCGAATCACGTGGAGACCCGAGTTAATGTATGGGCCGGTGATTTATGGCCTCTGGTGGATTGTATCAGTCAGTTGTACCAGTCAAAAGATATGACACTATGCTTTCCATGGGTATGAATATCCGAGAGGTATGTACGTTTATTTTTCGTGCAAGGAAGGTTCTGTTTTCCTTAACAAAACTACATTAAAGATAAACAAGATGCAAAGCATATAAACGTACTCCAGTTTATCCTGAATACGCGTGAGATATTCCATAGAGAAAAAAAAGCTGCCTTGGGCTGGTGTAACCGTTAGTAATGGCTATTCTGGTAAACACCGGCCATCATATGTGACCTATAATGAACATACTTACAAAGTTTCACAAAGATCGGCCAAGTATTTTCTGAGATGTCCCATAAAGAAGAAAACCATTATGGGCCGTTAGTAACGGCTATAATGGTAAACTTAAAATCGGGCATCATCCGTCACCCTTAATGAACATACCTACAAATTTTCAGAAAGATAGGCCAAGTATTTTCGGAGATATTCCATACAGAAGAAAAACCCCGTTTTGGGCAGTTATGGCCGCTAGTAACAGCTATAACGGCAAACTAAAACATCGGGCATCATCTGTGACCCATAATGAACGTACCGATCACAAAGATCGTCCAAGTACTTTCAGAGATATTCCATAAAGAAGGAAAACCGTTACAGGCCGTTACAGCCGGTAGTACGGATAAAACGGTAAACTAAAACATCGGGCATTATTCGTGACCCATAATGAACATACCTACAAATTTTCAGAAATATTGGCCCAGTACCTTTTGATATTCCATAAAGACGAAAAACCGTTACAAGCCGTTACAGCCGTTAGTAACGGCTTTAACAGTCAACTAAAAACATTGGGCATTATTCCTGACCCATAAGGAACATACCTGCTATTTTTCAGAAAGATTGGCCAAGCACTTTCGGAGATATTCCATGAAGAAGACAAACCGTTACAGGCCATTAGTAACGGTTATAACGGTAAACTAAAACATCGGGCGTTATTCCTGACCCATAATGAACATACCTGCTAATTTTTACAAAGATCGGCCCTGTACTTTCTGAGATATTCCATGAAGAAGAAAAATTGTTACAGGCCCTTACAGCCGTTAATACGGCTATAACAGTAAACTAAAACATCGGACATTATTCGTGACCTATAATGAATATACCTACAAATTTTCAGAAAGATCGGCCAAGAACTTTCTGACATATTCCATAAAAAAGGAAACCATTACAGGCCATTAAGCCATTAGTAACGGTTATAACAGGGTAAACTAAAACATCGGATATCAATAGTAACCCATAATGAACATTCCTGCTAATTTTCACAAAGATCGGCCACGTACTTTCGGAGATATTACATAAAGAAGAAAAACCGTTACAGGCCGTTACAGCCGTTAGTAACCGCTATAACGGTGAGCTAAAACATCAGGCATTATTTGTGACCCATAATGACCATATCTACAAATTCTCAGAAAGATCGACCGAGTACTTTCTGAGACATTCCATAAAGAAGAAAAAACCGTTACAGACCGTTACAGCCGTTAGTAACAGCTATAACGGGGTAAACTAAAACATCAGGCATCATTCGTGACCGTAATGAACACACCTGCTAGTTTTCACAAAGATCGGCCATGTATTTTCGGAGATATTCCATAAAGAAGAAAAAAGTATACAGGCCGTTACAGCCGTGAGTAACGGCTATAACGGTGAGCTAAAACATTGGGCATTATTCGTGACCCATAATGAACATACCTACAAATTTTCAGAAAGATTGGCCAAGTACTTTCTGAGATATTCCATAACCATTAATGACCATTAATGAACATACATACAAATTTATAGAAAGGTCGGCCAAGTACTTTCCGAGATATTCCATAACCATTAATGACCATTGATGAACATACATACAAATTATAGAGAAAGGTCGGCCAAGTACTTTCCGAGATATTCCATAACCATTAATGACCATTGATGAACATACATACAAATTTATAGAAAGGTCGGCCAAGTACTTTCCGAGATATTCCATAACCATTAATGACCATTAATGAACATACATACAAATTTATAGAAAGGTCGGCCAAGTACTTCAGAGATACTCCATAACCATTAATGACCATTGATGAACATACATACAAATTGGCAGGAAGATCGACCAAGTACTTTCTGAGATATTCCATGAAGACGAAAAAACCGTTACAGGCCGTTACAGCCGTTAGTAACGACTATAACGGAGTAAACTAAAACATCGAGCATCAACTGTGACCCATAATGAACATACCTGCTAATTTTCATAAAGGTCGGCCAAGTATTTCTGAGATATTCCTGCAATCTTCAATAAATAATCCTTTGTTTAAAAGATGTCATAATATATTTTGGATACCCTGGTATCCCAGACAAACGAAAATCCATAAGAATTTAAACAACGACGAACATCCGTAGCTCACGTCTTCTGACCATTGAAATCCAAGTTAAATAACATTGTGTATACTCTAAAAGGCACCCCCTCTTCGTTTATTTTTGTCAGTGTCAGTCAATATTTAAAATATTTCATTCATGAATTGAGGTAAATTGGAAATCTGCCTAGTTCAGCATGTATAATATCATTTGGCGCTCGACTGTCGACATTAAGAAAGCGTTTTTAATACAAACAGATCCACTGTTTCTATTTCTCTTTCAGAAGCCCATCTTTTTGCATCACATTGTAGCATTGGCTGAATCTACGAATCATACAGTTTTCCAAAGGCACTGAAAGCATTGCAGTCTAATTCATAGTAGAAAGAAACTCGTAGAGAGCATGGCAGTAGAGAGTCCTGAGAAGAGAAGCCCCCTTCAAGCCCTTATCTCCTGACACTCTAGTGGGGTTAGGCCACACCCGGTTCATGACTCCGGATGTCTCTCTGCTGCCCCTTTTTTCTCCATCTTGGGAGAGCCATGGCTGGATTCGAATCCATGACCCTCTGGACACGTTCATTTTCCACTTAATGACTCGCTCACAAACCGCTGAGCCACTGGAGCACCTGATATTTGTAAGGAAAGTTAATCCTCATGAAGTTCACTTTTGTTCCTTCTTGACCAGATCCAGCTTGAACACCTCTCTGCCACTTCTGCCATTGCTTTCAGGGCTCTGGTTTTTTTTCCCTCCCTGTCCTGACTATCACATTGTCGTCATTGTCTTCAGATACTGTCCTGTCCATCACATTGTCGTCATTGTCTTCAGATACCGTTCTGTCCATCACATTGTCGTCATTGTCTTCAGATACTGTCCTGACCATCACATTGTCGTCATTGTCTTCACTGTCCTGTCCATCACATTGTCGTCATTGTCTTCAGATACTGTTCTGTCCATCACATTGTCGCCATTGTCTTCAGATACTGTCCTGTCCATCACATTGTCGTCATTGTCTTCAGATACTGTTCTGACCATTACATTGTCGTCATTGTCTTCACTGTCCTGTCCATCACATTGTCGTCACTGTCTTCAGATACTGTCCTGATCATCACATTGTCGTCATTGTCTTCAGATACTGTCCTGTCCATTACATTGTCGTCATTGTCTTCAGATACTGTCCTGTCCATCATCATATTGTCGTCATTGTCTTCAGATACTGTCCTGTCCATCACATTGTCGTCATTGTCTTCACTGTCCTGTCCATCCCATTGTCGTCGTTGTCTTCACTGTCCTGTCTATCACATTGTCGTCATTGTCTTCAGATACTGTCCTGTACATCACATTGTCGTCATTGTCTTCAGATACTGTCCTGTCCATTACATTGTCGTCATTGTCTTCAGATACTGTCCTGTCCATCATATTGTCGTCATTGTCTTCACTGTCCTGTCTATCACATTGTCGTCATTGTCTTCAGATACTGTCCTGACTATCACATTGTCGTCATTGTCTTCAGATACTGTCCTGTCCATTACATTGTCGTCATTGTCTTCAGATACTGACCTGTCCATCACATTGTCGTCATTGTCTTCACTGTCCTGTCCATCACATTGTCGTCACTGTCTTCAGATACTGTTCTGTCCATCACATTGTCGTCATTGTCTTCAGATACTGTCCTGTCCATCATATTGTCGTCATTGTCTTCAGATACTGTCCTGTCCATCACATTGTCGTCATTGTCTTCAGATACTGTCCTGTCCATCACATTGTTGTCGTTGTCTTCAGATACTGTCCTGACCATCCTATTGTCGCCATTGTCTTCACTGTCCTGTCCATCACATTGTCGTCATTGTCTTCACTGTCCTGTCCATCACATTGTCGTCATTGTCTTCAGATACTGTCCTGTCCATCACATTGTCGTCATTGTCTCCAGATACTGTCCTGACCATCACATTGTCGCCATTGTCTTCACTGTCCTGTCCATCACATTGTCGTCATTGTCTTCACTGTCCTGTCCATCACATTGTCGTCACTGTCTTCAGATACTGTCCTGATCATCACATTGTCGTCGTTGTCTTCAGATACTGTCCTGTCCATCACATTGTCGTTATTCTCTTCAGATACCGTCCTGTCCATCACATTGTCGTTATTCTCTTCAGATACTGTCCTGTCCATCACATTGTCGTTATTCTCTTCAGATACCGTCCTGTCCATCACATTGTCGTTATTCTCTAACGCGTTTCAACCTCTTAGGTCTTCTTCAGGTGCAACAAAACATGAAACAAATAACGAAAATGCACTTAGCTTTGATCGCTTCTGTGTTCAGCGCAAGAAAGAAGGCGTTGAATGAAAACGAGGCTGTTGAAGGGAAAATGTGCGAGTCAAAGTCGTAATGATGATAATATACTGACTGATAGGAATACTAATAATGGTCAAAATATATATATATAAAAAAAAGAGACAAGATTACTACCAGTCTTGGTGTCAAATAAGTAGGTATGGGAGAAAGGAGAGTGGGTTAGAGGATTCTTAAACAGCAGGGTTGCCGTGGCAACAATCCCGGAGGCTAAGGCGATGGTGAAGTGTGTGTGCGTGTGTGTGTGTGTGTGTGTGTGTGTGTGTGTGTGTGTGTGTGTGTGTGTGTGTGTGTGTGGATGTGTGTGTGTGGTATCAACATTTCCCACAACATATGCATAGGAAAGAGGGAAGATGGAACAGGTACATGTTGAAGAAATAGTGAATGAAAATAAAAATAAAAGAAAAAACCAATGAAGTGAGGGAAATGGAGTGGACAAGTATCTGAATAAACAATAGACTGATGTGAGAAATAGAGAGGGTGTGGTGAGAAGGGAAAGGAAGATAGCTATAAGTTATGTATAAGGTAAATAGTGGGATATATGGTAGTATGTGTGTGTAGTGGGAAGATATTGTGGGCTGAGACTGAAGTGATGGGTTGGTACATGTAACTTTAAGGTGTTGATGGTAAGAGGGTGGAGGGAAGAAGGGGATGGGTTTATATACTGACTGGGGGGGGGGGGGGGGGGGGGGGGGGGGGGGGGGGCACACCTACACACTCTCTCTCTCTCTCTCTCCTCTCTCTCTCCCCCCCCCCCCCCTCTCTCTCTCTCTCTCTCTCTAAAAATTAGTTATTGTTTCTAAGTATTATCATTTTATTTTTCTACAATTATGGCCGGCAATGGGATTAGTGATAATAGGACATAATGCTTAGAAGCATAAAGGTGAAAATGACTGACGGTAATAACAATGACATCAGTGTTGTTGTAAATTAAATGTAGTGATGTAATGATGTTGATGAAAGAGAACAGTAAAGGTAATGATATGATGATAGTGATAAAGTAATAAAGGTTTTAAGTAATATACCCTCTTACCATCAACACCTTAAAGCGGTGGTAAGTGCAGTAACACTAGCGGAAATAAAGGCGCAGGAAAGGAGAGGGACGACGACCAGCGATAAAGGAGCTAGCTATTTATTATGTGTGTGTGTGTGTGTGTGTGTGTGTGTGTGTGTGTGTGTGTGTGTGTGTGTGTGTGTGTGTGTGTGTGTGTGTGTGTGTGTGTGTGTGTGTTCCATTAGTAATGTCAGCCTTGTTCATTGGTTACCCCCGCCTCCACACCCCCCAGCAACCGCCATACCTACCAACACCCCTACACACATCATTACTAGGGCAGAGGGAGGGGGAGTGGGGAGTAAGTCGATTGACGTAGCAAATGGGTGAGACTCGGAGAGTGTAGGAAAAAGGAAAAGATGATAGCTGCAACCTATGTCTCTGAGGTAAACAGTGGGAGGTAGGTAGTATGGGTGTGTGTAGGTGGAGGATTTTTTTAGACTGGAGCTGCAGAGGTAGAATGGTACATACTACTTTTGGACGTTGATGCCATGAGGATGGACAGTGCCCAGTTTGGCAATGAGATAAGATTCCTGCATAAGGCGTTCCAAGTTGTCACTCTTCGATTGCCAAAGTGCCAAGACTTGACATGGTTGATGTTGTGTTGGGCATGGTTGAAGTGTAGGGCGACTGGTTTGGGCCGGTGGTGGCGGATGTCGGCCAGGTGTTCAGAGATGCGCGTCTCAAGTGTGCGAGATGTCTCACCTACGTAGATCTTACCACACAGCTGGCAGTGGATGGCATACACAATGTTGTGGCTCTGGCAGGAGAAGGTGCGTTTAATAGTGAAAGAGCCCGGGGCCATGTAAGATGGTGTCTGGTTTGGTGAGAGAGCAGATTTTGCAGTTGGGTTTTGAGCAGGGGAAAGTACCTGGTGGCTTAGGTGTGGATTTTTGTTCAGCTTAGAGCGCACCAGGTCGTTGAGGTTTTTGTCACGTTTGAAAGTGATCATTGGTTTGGTCTCAGGAAGATGTACTCCTGTTCCATCTTCCCTCTTTCCTATGCATATGTTGTGGAAATGCTGATAACCACACACACACATATCCACACACACACACACACACACACACACACACACACACACACTAACACACACACACACACACACACACACGCACACACACTTCACCATCGCCTTAGCCTCCGGGATTGTTGCCACGGCAACCCTGCTGTTTAAGAATCCTCTAACCCACTCTCCTTTCTCCCATACCTACTTATTGACACCAAGACTGGTAGTAATCTTGTCTCTTTTTTTTATATATAATATTTTGACCATTATCAGTATTCCTATCAGTAATATTATCATCATTACGACTTTGACTCGCACATTATTTCCCTTCCAACAGCCTCGTTTTCATTCAACGCCTTCTTTCTTGCGCTGAACACAGAAGCGATCAAAGCTAAGTGCATTTTCGTTATTTGTTTCATGTTTGTTGCACCTGAAGAAGACCTAAGAGGTTGAAAAACGCGTTGTGGTTTGTCTTGACTCGTTTGTCCACGTTTCTCTGGGCGGTTCGCTGACATTTATTTAAGATTCATTCATTTATAGATTTTTTTTTCTTCGCATTCTGTCCCAGAAGTTCATCTGGAGAGAGAGAGAGAGAGAGAGAGAGAGAGAGAGAGAGAGAGAGAGAGAGAGAGAGAGAGAGAGAGAAAGAGAGACAGAGACAGACAGACAGACAGACAGACAGACAGACGGACGGACGGACCGACGGACGGACGGACAGGCAGACATTGTGTATGGATCCATTTCAATGCTTGAGAATGTTAGTTAAGGCCCAAGGATGTTGAGATGATGGTAAATAACTCACAGTCTTCATAGATGGTCAAGCCATTCCGCCTGGTGGAGAACTTAGGTCTGTTGCAGGCTATCTGGCAATGGTAGAGGTGTGTGGCCCTGGCACAGCCTGAATGCGCACCAATGGAAAGTACACTGAGTACTGCCGAACAAACGCCATAATCTATGTGTTTGTCTCTTTCCATGCTTGGAACGACAGTGTTTGCATATCCTATTCCCTGCAGACAACCAGTGGTCAGTGTCACTGACCATTGGTCACTTTAATGTATATCAGAGATGTTAACTATTTTTACAACTAATTAGTGTGTCCTGAGTCCCTGTCTACCTTGTACAATGTAGATGACCAGGGGGGGGGGGGGGGGGTGTAATTTCCAGCTAGTCCTGGAATGACCCCAGGGGTAAAAGCAGGCTAGCCCAGACTTACCCCAGGTAAGTTCCAAAGGGGGAGGGGGGGTTAAGAATGGGCTGTTACACCGGATCATTCAAGTGGTAGTCAATCAGATGTCAAGATAGTATTTATCACTTTAATAAGACAGAATTGATTCGCTTCATTTCTCAACCATTTAGTCAGCGTTGTATGGTAATGGTGTGTGTGTGTGTGTGTGTGTGTGTGTGTGTGTGTGTGTGTGTGTGTGTGTGTGTGGCACTTTTCATGACCTGGCGGGCGAAGGCACAAGTGGGTGAACTCAATCAATACGACATTTTAAAGTCTTCTCTTTAACTTTCATAATTTACATTTCCTCGACATATACTTTTCACATACACATACCAAACGACCACGAACTAGGAACAAGTTCTGACAGTTCCATATCTATCCAATAGGAGCTCATTGGCAAGGAACCTGAATATAGCAGTCCCAATGATACTTCATCCCATTATCATGAAATTGACCATCTTCTTTTCACAAGCTGTGATTCTTCACCAAGTTCTATGGTGACTTGCAATGGTGTTAATGTTTCATGAACGCTGATCTTTTTACAGTCAGCATACATCCACTCTGTTCCTTGTCAGTCTTGTAAAATGATTCAGTTGGCAGGGTTTTCGCAAATTAGTTAAATGGAGGAGTCGGCCGCCACTGTACAGCTGTTTTGTAAGAACCTACCCACTATTAACCACACGGTGTAATTCAAGGTGCTTGCTCCCTATGCCACTTTTATAGAAAGTTTCTTGTTTGTTTGTTCCCTCTGCTTTCCCTCCTGTCTCCTTCTTCACCCTCACAACATAACAATGCATATAAATACACACATTCACGTGCCTACGTAGGGCCGCACGCACGCACGCACGCACGCACACACACACACACACACACACACACACACACACACACACACACACACACGCACACACACACACATTTGCACGCAAGCACGCACGCACACACGCACGCACGCACACACACACACACACACACACACACACACACACACACACACACACACACACACACACACACACGCACGCACGCACGCACACACACACACACACACACACACATACACACACAAAAACACACACACACACACACACACACACACACACACACACACACACACACGCGCGCGCGCGGAACTAGGGCAAGGCCTTAGACCTACATTAATACATATGTGAAGACGTGCACAGATATTCAACAGCACTGGTCTACATATATCTAAATTCGCGCTTTCTCACATACAAACGATGAGCACATCATTGTTTCCTTTTGTTTTATTTCTAATATTGATGTTTTGAGAGAGAGAGAGAGAGAGAGAGAGAGAGAGAGAGAGAGAGAGAGAGCGAGCGAGAGAAAGGGAGGAGGCAGGCAGGCAGGTAGTCAGGCAGCAGATTGCGAATCACGTGGAGACAGGAGTAATGTATGGGCCCGGTGATTTATGGCCTCTGGTGGATTGTATCAGTCAGTTGTACCAGTCAAAAGATATGACACTATGCTTTCCATGGGTATGAATATCCGAGAGGTATGTTACGTTTTATTTTTCGTGCAAGGAAGGTTCTGTTTTCCTTAACCAAAACTACATTAAAGATAAACAAGATGCAAAGCATATAAACGTACTCCCAGTTTATCCTGAATACGCGTGAGATATTCCATAGAGAAAAAAAAAAATGCCTTGGGCTGGTGTAACCGTTAGTAATGGCTATTCTGGTAAACACCGGCCATCATATGTGACCTATAATGAACATACTTACAAAGTTTCACAAAGATCGGCCAAGTATTTTCTGAGATGTCCCATAAAGAAGAAAACCATTATGGCCGTTAGTAACGGCTATAATGGTAAACTTAAAATCGGGCATCATCCGTCACCCTTAATGAACATACCTACAAATTTTCAGAAAGATAGGCCAAGTATTTTCGGAGATATTCCATACAGAAGAAAACCCGTTTTGGGCAGTTATGGCCGCTAGTAACAGCTATAACGCTAAACTAAAACATCGGGTATCATCTGTGACCAATAATGAACATATCTCAAATTTTCAGAAAGATCGACAAAGTTGTTTCTGAGATATTCCATAAAGATGAAAAACCGTTATGGGCAACTAAAAACGGGAAACTGAAACATCGCGCGTCATCCGTGACCAATAATGAACATACCTGCTAATTTTCACAAAGATCGGCCAAGTACTTTCTGAGATATTCCGTAAAGGAGGAAAAAACAGTTACAGGCCGTTACAGCCGTTAGTATCGGCTATAGCGGTAAACTAAAACATCGGGCATCATCCGTCACCCACAATGAACATACCTACTAATTTTCACAAAGATCGGCCAAGTACTTTCTGAGATATTCCATAAAGAAGAAAAACCGTTTACAGGCCGTTACAGCCGTTATTAACGGCTACAACGCTAAACTAAAACATCGGGCATCATTTGTGACCCATAATGAACATACCTACAAATTTCAGAAAGATCGGCCCAGTAGTTTTGTCTGGAGCGAGTGGAGCAGATTTGACCCACAGGCGGACACACACACACACACACACACACACACACACACACACACACACACACACACACACACAGCATTTCTTCGTTCCCGTTCTAAAGTTCTCCCTGTTCTACAAGAACTGGGAGTACAAAAAACAGAGGGAAAAACCGGGAAAACAGCAGATGATCTAAAGCTAACAGTGACTGGAGGTGGGTAACAGCGCCCAAAAAGGACTGATGACGTCAGTCGTCAAAGTGTACACATATGACAAACTATGAAGTTGTCTGCCGGTGTCAGTGCTGTTACCTACACTGTCAGAGTTGGGATCAGATTTATATTGACAGACACCTTCCTTCCCTGTGCTTTTTATTCTGCTGCCGCATGTCTTCATCACATGTCAGTCAATGTAGGCAAGTTGCCCCCCTTGGCTCTTGACAAAACGCTATATGGGTTGGACTTTCAGGATGTGATAGCTCTAAGATGCTTACCTGCGGTCGGCTGGTTCATAAGAAAAAAATCAGCAGGAAACTAAGATTAAGCCCAATTGTGTATTTTGGCATTTTAGAAAAATGTCTTGTTTGTGGGACCACAGAGTAAAGAAGGCTATAAGTGTTTTTTCTGCTATACTACACTTTCCCGCTGGTAATGATAAACAAGAAGTGTGTATTACTCCCTATTTCTTTAGACGGTCAACATGTCCATTACAAAAACTCGCACGTTATAAAGGGAATCAACCAGTTCCTGTATTGATTAATTTCAGCTGGTTTCCTTGTCTGTATTTGTCAATTGGCACTTCTTGTTGTTTCAAGTATAGATAAAGATATCTTTGCCTATTTGAAGCGACATCTAATTAAAAATTAAGGCGATGTGATATTTGAAGTTACGAAAAGAAATGTAACCAAGTATGAATATGTGGGTTACATTTCTATTCATAACTTCAAATATCACATGGCCTTAATTTTCAATTAGATATCGCTTCCAACAGGCAAACATATTATAACCAGCTGCCAAGGCGAAGTGGTTAGAGTCGCAGACTCTCAGCTGAGAGGTCGTGGGTTCGTTTCCCATCAGAGTCATGTGGGATTTTTCTGCCCCGGTTGGCTCCTACCCAGAGTTGAGTTTGCTACGGGCTCAGTTGGGACCACACAGTTGAGTTTCATCCACTAAATGGATGCGTTTCTGAAAGTGTTGCTCAAATTCTCTGACCAACACTGCAGGTGTCTGTATCTCTCAGGCCTGGTTGACGTTGGGATATATTATGAAAGGAAGCATAGAATACAGCCCTGCCATGCAGTCTTAGACCGGAATAGAAATCCGTAGCATCATCTTCAACATCGCTCATTCTCATCGATCAGCAAAAAAAGTCTTAAATTCTGTAGCCCTTTATGCCCTGCTCTCATGGTGACCTCGGTTTCGATGTCCTTTTCTACGTCTGTGGCCTTGGTTTGGTTCCGTTGGGGTCACCAGTATTGGCAGTCCATGGGGGCTGTCACTGGAGGGACGTGGTGGCGCCCTCCGGAGGGAGAGCTCACTCACGCAGGCTCCACAACCAAGCAATTGTTGTCAGTAGGGGGCTTAGTATGTGGTGTCCTGCGTAAGTTGGATCAGAACATGCGCCACTGAAGATTACCCAAGTGATTCGGCAGCAGTGCAGTGTCTCCTCTGGTGGGTTGCCTCTTGACGACTTAACATTGGCTGCTCCCTGTGGATTGCCGGTGCTGGGGCTGTGACGGGACTGACTGGGCAGTGGCTGCGGCGGGACTGACCAGGCTGTGGCTGTGAACGGGACTGACCAGGCTGTTGCTGTGGACGGGGTATCGATTGAGCGGCGTGGGTGCACTGCCACTGAGGGGCCCAGACAATGGGACAGCAAAAAAAAAAAAAATAATAATAATAATTGAGTGCAGTCCTTTGTTTCTCTCATTCTCGACGATCATGTCCACATTATCTTCATCCACAGATGGATATACAGATTAAGTTACATTTTTCATTTTAATTACATTTTCTAGTATTATATAATGCTACTCTTCAGAAATTTTTTTCTGTGTGCATTACATTACAGTTCAATGGTAGTGACCCACACTTTCCAAATTAGAAATCACAAGATTTCAAGATCACAAAGGCGCAACAACTACCGGGTGCCCTACTTCATCACCCATAAACCTGCCAACCCCCCTCTGGCAACCTGGCTGAGGAACTTCATGCCAGTCCTCCATTGCAGTAATCGTATAAAGAAGGCCATTCCCAAACCACCCATCCTTGGTGAACGCAACTGCAGGAACCTCCTAAACACCCTGATGGCCTCTGCCCTTCCCCCGGCAAGCCAGGCCACAGATGACACGCAGACAGGAGCAGTAGGTGCTCGGCCAAAAGCTGCATGACCTGCAAGACTCATCTACAGGAGACAAACACCTTCCAGAGTGCTCGCACGGGAAAAAACCTGCAGAATAAACTCTAGCACCTCCTGTGCCTCATCTAATATCGTATACCTCATGGATTGTGACAAGTGCAATGAACAACAGAACTTCGGCGAGACGGGAAGGACATTTTTAAAGAGAGACTCGCGGGTCACCGCTATGACATTCGTCACCCAGACAAACGCCAGACGATGGTCTCAAAACATTTCAACCAAGAAGGACACGGTCTGGAACAAGTACGATGCACGGTCATCGAACAGATTAAGTCCACAGACCCTGTGGTCAGACAGCGCAGAGAAAAGTTCTGGAGAAGAAGACTTCGCACTAACTATCCAGAAGGAATGAATGTATTTGACCAGTCTGGTGGTCATCCTATCGTCCCACTCCCTTTTCCTGCACTTGTCCACCCCATCTCCATCTACATAGTCTTCGTCTCTGCCATCTATAGTCTGTCATGAAAATGCCACTGTTCCTGTCAATAATCAACACACCATCAAAACAGGCTTTATGCATTGAACCCAGGTATATCAGATCTATTTGCCGATACCTCACACTAGAGGGAGCTCACACATTAATAACTACTTGCATTTGTTTTCAGGCTTGATAATTTTAATTCACGACTTGCTGGCTGTCCACTGCAGTTCCAAGACCCCTCAACAGCTTCAAAATTCTGCTGCCAAATTGATCACAAAGAACGCAAGTTTCCACACAAAAGATTTTTTTAAGTGTCTGTACTAGTTTCGACTTACGCACATAATCAAATACAAGACCCGGAGTGCTTAATTCGAGTCATTACTTGAACTGCAAACATTCATATTCCATCAATGCCTCTCTCTCTTCGTCTGCTAGTGACATTCTCTTTCGCGCGTACCAAGGATGAACAGAGAACAGCATGGGAGAAGAACATGCAGTACTTAAGCTGATTAAACCTGGAACTCAAGTCCTTGCCGTGGGGGTTGGAGCAGGGACGGTTGTGGTATCGTCAGGGTATGTTCTCATGCCACAGATCGCAGTGTTCTTGCCGTGGGGTTGGAGCAGAGATGGTTGTGGGTTCGTCAGCCTATGTGTCTGGGGGGGAAGAGGACCAGAACCTCACAGCCATGGCAGAGGCAGCTGAACACAGTTCCAATAGGATCTGATCGAGGAGCAGCAAAATACACTTCATGGGCTTTTGGTGTGTGTGTTTTTTTAACTTAGAACAAATGTCTGACGACGATTTAGGTAACACATTTTTTTTTTTCTGATAAAGGCAGCGCACTGAGACACCCCACCCATCCAAATAGGGTGCAAGTTTGAATCCAGACATCATTGAGAGAAAAAAAAACTATGCCAGCAGAAGAGCATCTCAGGGTTATGATCTGGATGAGACCCATTCCCCTGAAAATAGAAAGAGTTTTGATTTACCAGAGCTTCACAAACAGCAGGGTTTTTTTTTTCCAGGGGTCTTTTACAGGCGAATTTAGAGGGTAAATTCCATCGTGCACAGACGCATGCATGGGTGTTGGTAGAGCAGGACATACAGTGAGGTACACAAAGGATCTGTCTGCAGACACACATTGAAGGGAGTTTTAACAGTTTATTCAACCATCCAATAATCGTTTTAATGCATTGTCTTATTCAGACATTAAGATCTTACCTGTGTCTAACAACTGCGACTTCTAAGTGCATAGTCTGGCATTAATTCCAAAATAACTTTGAGTATGTTACAGACACAGAGATAGGAACACCAACGACACAGGGCAATTATCGCTTTGACGCAGCCTCTTGGATACAGGTGCTAGCAAGGTACAAAAGCCCAAGAACTCACAATGACGTTATATCACAATATTGTTTTTTAAGTGGCAAATCAAATTGAATGACATGTTTGATTACATTGTCAAACAGGTGTGATGAAGAATGCTGTTGTAAAGACACAAGTACAGAATTTCAATCTAATAAAGTGAGTGTTTTGAAATAACGTCAAATGTGTAGCTATAGAACTGTAAGGCCAGTACACACACACACACACACACACACACACCACACACACACACACACACACACACACACACACACACACACACACACACACACACACACCACACAGAAGAAGAAGAAGAAGAGAAGAAGAAGAAGAAGAAGAGAGAGAGAGAGGAGAGAGAGAGAGAGAGAGAGAGAGAGAGAGAGAGAGAGAGAGAGAGAGAGAGAGAGAGAGATTTGGTCATGTCTGAAGATATCCAGGATCGTTGGAGGGAGAACTACATCTACATGAACAATGTGCCTACCTCTTTGAATGTCACCGATGTCTGCCCAGGCGTAGATTACCTCCTAAGCCAAAACAACAAAAATGTAACAACCCTGCACGTTAATGAATCTTCATGTAACCCTTACAGGAACACAAAACTTACTGAATCCTTTGCGTTCCTTGGAACATGTGGTGACATGATGCTTTGTAATCTACGGTGCAGGTACCATCAGGCATGATCCTACACATTCAGTTACAACGACTTTCATTCTTTTGCCCTGACCAAAATGTGGTCCATGCATGTGTATCCAGGGAAAACAGAGCAACATTTATTTTGTGAAAGACATTCCCTTGAAAACATGTTCTTTTATTCTGCTGCTGATTATGTTGAAATATCAAACAAAAATAAACCTAACGTACAAACTGATATTACGGTAGTAAAGAGCAATAAGTTAATCATACAATACGTTTCTGAAGAGAGAGGCTATATCATAGTACCCAGTCTACCTGAGATGTCCGTCAGTGAAGTGTTGACCTTTCCCTCCAGAAGTGTGATCATGATTAGTATTCATCAGACATACCAGCTTCACCCTGTTCTGAGGACAGGAAAATAAAACTGTTGTACAAACCATCAAACTCATCTCATCCACGTGTTTCACGTGTGTGTATTGACTGGTTTTCTCCCACTCTCGTCTTGGTCACCTCGCAACTTCAAATACTATTTCATTTCAAAGAGCACATTCATGCCCACCTCAAAATGTATTTTGGAGTTCTGTCGGTGAATGATCAGCCTTCAATGCTGTCCAACGGTTTGTTTAAACTGCTCGGCACAGCATTATTTCAAATTCCAGAGCCACTTGCATTGCAATCAAAAACAGGAGTGTGAGGATGGGCGTGATGAGACAGAACACTGTCCTTTCAGCAGTCAGGGGTGCCAGGGCTTGGTGGCATCACGCAACAAATGTTTCAGACTGGTTGTAGGGAAGGCAACGATGTCTCGTATGTTCCAAAATTTTCAAATGTCAGGCGATTGGGGGAACACTGGCTTCGTTAAAAACAAGACAGGAACAACAAGATTCTCTTGCCATTTTAAAAAGGTATATGCGATTTAACGTGGCTTTGGGTCTTAGTTTAGGATGGGACAAAGTGCCATTTATATACAGTATGTTTGGTAAATGGTCTGACGACACTTTGATCTACTTCATGCTCTTCTTCAAATTAAAAAGTTTTTTGGGAGGGAAGTCAAAACTGCAGTACTCCATTCCTCTGTTCAACATCTGGGGCTTCGTTACACAAAAGCAGTTGGCGGACTGTGTGAAATACGACTGCATGCACACGGCTCGTTTCTTTTACAGACTGTACTGACTCCTCTTCATTCCCTCCAACCTGTGGCCACACGTACATTACAAATTCTCTTCATATGCTCAAACTATCACAGTGTGCACCTGTTTTTGTTATGCGACTCGAAAACGTATTGTTGGAAATCCAGAAATTTTCAGTTTTGCTCTTTCTTCAATAATACAGGGCAAAAGAGACCTCCAACAAGTTTAGTCCTGACACATCAACAATCGCTAAGTATTCCATGTTCAGGTGTGATGATGATATCACACTGCAGTACACACTGGTGTGCGATTTTCATCAGGACTGTTCAGATGACAGTGATGAGGCGTTTTGTGAACACCCTCCAAGACCTGGATTTCTATGCTCCAATGGTCAGTACGCATTACACAGCCAACACTGCAACCAGTTTTCAGATTGTGCTGACGACTCAGATGAGAAGATCAATGGCAAGCATTGTCCTGAAAAGGTTTGGGATCGATGTCCGTATTGCTTTCAGGTCAGACGTGAACATGAAAACCAACGATTTTACATCAATCTAGATGGCACTGGGTATTTCACCTCTCATGTAATGAAAACCAGCGACCCCTGTCCCGAAGGTCATTATCAGTGCACAGCTGAGTCGTTGAACTGTCTTCCTATCTACACTCGATGCAATGAATTATCTGACTGTATTTACGGGGAAGACGAACAAAACTGTGAGACAGTGACATGTAATGGATTCTACCAGTGTCGATCTTCTAAGATATGTGTGCATGGAGATCATCTGTGTGATGGCTGGGGTCAGTGTCCACAGAGAGATGATGAACTGATGTGTGACTTGATCTGTCCTCTAGTTTGTCTATGTCAAGGTTACACCTTCCTTTGCAGAAGCCCCTTTCCTACTGAAGGTTTTCCTCATCTTCGATACCTTGATGCCACAGGTTCAGGACTGTCAATGACTGATTTTACAAAAAATTCATATCTTATTCATTTGAGTTTGCCTTTTTGCTCCATAGCTAATTTGTCACATACAAAGCTCAGCAACTTGCAGTATATAGACCTAGCCAGTAATCATATAGAATATATTGATGTGTCTGATGTAATGCAGTTGCATAACTTGGTTTATTTTGGTGTAAGGAAACAACCCCCTCGTTCACATTGTAAATAGAAATGAAAAGCTGGTGCATTATGCCCTGACAACAATGGACGTGTCTTGTACCCACATTAAAACACTGAACAGTATCTTATCTGCAGGTTTACCTTATGTGGAGTTCATAAACTTATCTTCTTCTGCTGTTGAAGCCATTGGGGTTTTAGGCTTTTAAAAATGTCAGGCGACTAGCTAAATTGGATGTACAGGTGAATCGAATCATCAACTTTCCTGTTGATTTATTTTCGAGGTTGACTGGTTTGGATTATATTTTGTCATCGAACTACAGATTATGCTGTCGCAATGTACTTCCTAAAAATTCCCGGCAGACAAAATGTTCAGCACCATATACTGCATTTCCTTCATGTACAACATTGATACCAACCGAACGGTACAGGGTTTTATTTGGGGTGTTTAGCGCGTGCAGCATGTTAGGAAATTTGCTTTGCTTCATGATTTCTTCAGCAGGAAAAAGTGCATTTGGAAAGAATTTCGTAACGATCGATCATTGCCCATCTACACTTTGCCCATGTTTGTATGGGATGCCATCTGGGTATCCTCCTGGTGGCAGACAACCTGTTCCATGATGGATACATCCGAACAGAACAGGCGTGGACCAACAGTGTGGCTTGCAAGGTGTCTGGTTTTCTCTCCATTCTGTCCAGTGAGGTATCAGCAATGATTATCTGGTTCATCATTGTGGATCACTTCATCACTCTTTGTTCTCAGAAACCGTCATGGAATATCACTGAACGTTTGACATCTGGAGCTTGCACACTGACATGGTCTGTTGGAATTGTGTTGTCGGTCATACCGTTTCTTCCCCGGACTGTCGCACTGGGGAGTGTCTGGTCAGTCTGGTCTGTGTCGTCTGGCTTTATATGATCACCGTGGCCCTGACCAAGAGTTCAGATGGTTCACGGTGACTGTGGTGATCAATTTTAGTCTGTGTTTAATTACTGTGACTGGCCAAGTTATCATATCAGTTCGAACACCAACATACCGACTGGCACTAGATCCATCAAAAAGATCTTATCATTCTTCAGTCCATTTGATGGGGAAGCTGGTGTTTACAGATGCGGTTTGCTGGCTTCCATTGGGACTGGTCACCATGACGGCTTCACACGATGTTACCACTGTTTCCCAGAGAATCTATGGTGGACTGGTTGTGTTCATGCTGCCTCTGAAGTCTGCTCTCAGCCCACTTCTGCACATGTGGACATTGGCCACACACCGACAACGACTGGCAAGGGAACAGAAACTGTTGGAAGTCTTTAGATTGAGGCTTGCCCAGACGGGACAAAAGCTGGTACACAAGAAATAACAGTCGTATGAGTGCCAAGACAGATCAGTGACGTCGAGGCATTTTTTCCGTAGGAAAACTTGAAGAGTACAGACGGACAAAAAATGGCGTACAGCTGGAATGAAATGATTTTGAAATGTGTCACTCGCATTTTACTACGGGGATGCCGGTAGTAAGATACTCATTTTATGGAATCTGATCTTCATTTGTCCAAAATACACTGGTAGACGAATCACAGATTTAATAAAGTATCCCACATCAGTAACAACAACAATGCTTAGTGGCGCCGGGTATAGGGGAATATGTTGTTTTGGTGGTGGTGGTGTCGTTGTTGTTGTTGTTGATGGTGATGATGAAGATGATAAAGATGATGCAGATAATGATGGTATTGGGATGATAATGATGATGATGACGACGACGATGATAATGATGATGATGATGATGGTGATGATGATGATGATGATGATGATGATGATGATGATGATGATGATGATGACAAATACCACAGTACCCACTTTGATACACAAAATAGTTGAAATTGACACCACTGGAAATATTCTCACACTCACGATGACTAAATCAAATCAAACATACAAGCTGTATAAACATGGCAGTTTGAGTGATCCTAATTTACTCGCACTATGTAATGACTTACCTGACTTAATCGTCTTCGCTCCAATGGGAGCATAGGGCCTTCACTGCAGATTTCCAATGTGTGCGGTCTGGGGCTGCCTGCTTTGCCTCACCCCAGGACAGCTTGATGGTACTCAGCTCACTATCCAGCGTCCTACGCCAAGTTGTCACTGGGCGGCCTTGGTTTCTCTGTCCTTGAGGGTTCCAATCCAGTGCCTGCCGTGTGGTGTTGTCCGGGCCTCGGCGTAGGATGTGTCTGATCCACTTCCACTTTCGGATTTTGATGGTGCCTCCGATTGGTCTTTGATTTGTCCGGCGCCATAGCTCCTCATTGGCAATTCTGTCAGGCCACCTGATGCGGAGGATCCGCCACAGGCACGTGTTGATGAAGACCTGAAACTTGTGCTCCAGCCCTTTGGTGAGTCTCCAGGTTTCCGAGCCATACAGCCGCACAGGTCTCGCGTTGGTGTTGAACAGTCTCAGTTTGGTGTGAAGATGGACGTTTGCGCTCCTCCAGATGGGCTTGAGGGTGGTGAAAGCAAATTGCCTTGGTTATTCTGGCCCTGATGTCATCATCAGTACCTCCTGTCTTGTTGACGATGCTTCCTAGGTAGGTAAATTTCCCAGCATCTTCTGTCTGTTGTTCCCCTTGGCAAATGCTTCAGCCTGGCTTGCGTTGGCTCTCATGGCCTTTGTCTTCTCTGCGTTGATCTCCGAGCCAGTGTTACTGGCTGTGCTGCGGAGGCTCTCGGTCTTCTTCTGCATGTGGTGGAGGGTGTGAGTCAGCA
Source organism: Conus betulinus (assembly GCA_016801955.1). Lineage (NCBI taxonomy): Eukaryota > Metazoa > Mollusca > Gastropoda > Neogastropoda > Conidae > Conus > Conus betulinus. The sequence goes on along the minus strand of JADBJO010011721.1, from coordinate 20,105 downwards.
AGCTGATGTCGTCCGCGAAATCCAGGTCCTCAAGTTTCTGCATGAGTGTCCACTGGATCCCGCGTGGTGGGCTCATCGCTGTCCTCATCAACCAGTCGATCACAAGAGAGAAGATCAGCAGTGACAACAAAACATCCCTGATGGACCCCGGTGTTCACTGTGAAGGGTTCCGACACACTCGTGTTGTGGATGATGTGAGACGCTGTGTGTTTGTACAGGCTCTGTATGATCTTTACCATCTTGGGTGGAATTCCATAGTGTCTCAGAATATTCCATGTTATTTCTCTGTCCACTGTGTCGAATGCTTTTTTTGAAATCGATGAAATTGATGTAGATTGGTGACTGCCACTCAAGAGACTGCTTGATGATGATGATTCGGAGCGTGGCTATCTGGTCGACACATGATGTTCCTGCTCGAAAATCCTGCTTGTTCGTCTCTCAGCTTTTCATCTACAGCTGCCCGGATCCTCTCTAGGATGATTCTCGTGAAGATCTTGCTGGGTAGTGACAGCAGCTGTATCCCTCTCCAGTTCTTACACTCGCTGAAATCCCCCTTCTTGGGTATCTTGATGATGTAGCCCTTTTTCCACTCTTTCGGCACTTCTTCCTTTTCCCAGGCCTCTTGAAATAAGTCCATCAGGATGTCCGCCGCGACCGTCGCTTCTGTTCTGAGCACTTCAGGTGTGACGTTGTCAGGTCATGGGGCTTTCCCGTTCTTTGTCTTTCTGATTGCTTGAATGATTTCTTCTTTGCTGATCGGCCCAACGTTCACATCCAGGTCTTCTCCTTCCTCGATGAGTGGTGGTGTCTTGACTGGCGTACCACTGGGTAGCTCGCTAAAGTGTTCCCTCCATCTCTCCAGCTGCTCTGTTGGTTTGCTCAAGATGTTTCCATTCTTCCCTTTCACTGGTCGGTTGGTGTTGGTTTTTCTACCGCCCAGCTGCTTAGTGATGTTGTAGAGGGTCTTCATATCATTTTTTTCTCGCTGCTTCATGTGCTTGAGTGGCCAGTACTTCTACATGGTCTCCCTTGTCCTTTTTGGCACTCCTCTTCACTTCCTTGTCTCGTTTGCTGTACTCCTGTTGAAGACGTTGTTTCTGTGCTGGTGTTCTGGCTTGGATCTCTCTCTGTTTGGTCTCTCGTCTCTCTTCTATCTTCTTGATGGTTTCCTCCGAAATCCATGGTTTGTGCTGTCGTTTCCTGTATCCTAGCACTTCTTGACTGTTTCGTCGACGGCACTCCTCACTCGCTCCCATTTCTTTTGCAGCGAGCCATCCTCCAGGTCTGCGAGGGCCTGGAATCTGTTGTTCAGGGTGATGGCAAACTCCCTCTTCTTTTCTTCTGTCTTCAGCTTTGTGGTGTCAAAGCGTGGGTGCCTCTGTTGACCTGTATCTTTGTTCCTAGTAATCTTGATTATCAGCTTGCCCACCAGAAGTATGTGATCTGATTCCACTCTGCTCCCCTGCATGCTTCACGTCTTGTAGGGTCCGTCTCCATCTCCTTGAGATCGTGAAGTGGTCTATTTGGTTTTCAGTGCTCAGGTCTGGTGATCTCCATGTCACTTTGTTCATCCTGCAGTGTGGGAAAAACTGTTCCTCCGATGATGAGATCATTCATCTCACAGAAATTAGTAAAGAGTTCTCTTTATTCGTTGATCGTACCCACTCCTTCTGTTCCCATCACATGTTCTCTGCCACTATTGTCACCGCCAACATTGGCATTCATATCTCCCATCACTATGATGACATCTCTTCTGGGCAACTTATCCAGTACAACTTGTAGTTGTTGGTAGAATTCTACTTTGGTGTCTTCTTCAGCCACGTTGGTTGGGGGCGTAGCACTGTACTATGCTGACCTTCTGAAACTTTGAGAAGAATCTAGCTGTCAGTATTCGTTCGTTGACCGGTTCTCATTCCATCAGGTTCTTGCTTGCTTTCTTGGTCAACATGAGTCCAACTCCATTTCTGTGCACACACCCCTCATCCGGCGGTCCTGAATACAGCAGCTGGTGGCCTGATGCTAAGGTGACTTTCCCTGATGACGTCCATCTCACCTCACTCAGTCCGAGTATCTCCAGCCTGTAATTGTCCATTTCTCTAGCCACCTAAGCTGCTCTTCCAGTTTCATACATTGTTCGTATACGTAATGCTTAAGAAAAATAATTAATAGTTTGGTTGTGCTACTGTTCACAACTGTCTGTTAAATAAGCGCGCACACGCCCGCACGCCCGCACCACGCTCGCATGCCCGCACACTCACATGCACTGTATATGTATATAATGTGTGTGTATGTGTGTGCGCGCGCGCGCGCGCGCGCGCGTGTGTGTGTGTGTGTGTGTGTGTGTGTGTGTGTGTGTGTGTGTGTGTGTGTGTGTGTGCGTGTGTGTGTGTGCGTGTGTGTGTGCCTGTGTCTGTGCGTGTGTGTGTGTGTGTGTGCATGTGTGTGTGTGTGTGTGTGTGTGTGTGTGTGTGTGTGTGGTGTGTGTGTGTGTGTGACAGAGAGACAGAGAGACAGAATGGCAGCCAGACGGGCAAGTGGATACTCAGACAGATACACAGACACGTAGGTGTTCAAAGAAACAGATACACAGATAGATGGGGGCATTGAGAGAGAGAGAGAAGAGAGAGAGAGAGAGAGAGAGAGAGAGGAGAGAGAGAGAGAGACAGACAGACAGACAGACAGACAGACACAGACAGAGAGAGAGATTCAAATGATTTATACATGTAATGGGCCAGGCCCCTAATGGAAGGGGGTGTGGACATGTAAAGCATAACATTTAAATGCAATGAAATTACATTACGGAATGAAATGCTCAAATTTGGAAAACATTTTCAACAAGGAGAATTCCTCTGTTTTAAAAAGCTTGAAATTGTGACAATCTTTGGACAACATTAGCACAATAGATGAACAAAGTATGGGCTCGGTTTATATCAAGATGGCTGTCTGTAATATTTGGGCTTCATGAATTTTTCTCTGATGCTCGTGAAAGCTGGGCCTGACACTCTGTCGGCGGTGATGTTCTGCGTAGATATTTCTGTATGTTTACATTGGTATATGAGAGAGAGAGAGAGAGAGAGAGAGAGAGAGAGAGAGAGAGAGAGAGAGAGAGAGAGAGAGAGAGAGAGTCTATACTTGCGTGCTTTACGTTACTTTGCACGACTGAGTTGCGCGAGTAGTTTTAAACATTTCAATATATCTTGTGTGATATGTTGAATTTTTGTAATGCATGGTTTTAAGCTAATATTAGCTTATCATCTTTTCAAGGCTGACAAACTGAAAAATCCTTTCATTGCTGGACAAATCCAAGCGGCCACAAGATGAAAATTTTGCAACGCTACACTTGATGGAAGAAGATCACAAAACCGTCGCTAGCGATTTCAACCTAGTAATGACTGAAAAGCAATAGCGGTCTTAGGTTTATAATTAGAGGTGGAAATCGAAGCCATAGATCACATGCAATATCCTGGAGATGCTTACAACCACAGAAGAAGAGCAAGAAGAAGACAAATAGCGCTATGAACGGGAGGATGAGTGAGGAAATAATGCAAGGGAAAGTTGCATCGAACAACAGTGTGAGGACATTGACCTAACAAAGCAAAGTCAAGTCAGTCACATTGAGGACAAAGGAAAGCTGCATCAAACAACACCGTGTGGACATTGACCTAGCAAAGCAAAGTCAAGTCAGTTACATTGAAGAAAAAAAGACAACTGTCTGACACAGAGAGAAGACACCATAACAACGTGAACTATACAATAGAGCAAGGCAGATTGAAGTATACTNATCTGACAACTCGATAGACTTTGATTCGTCACTAGGTTAACTTCGCTTACAAACGAAGTTCTAATGACTTTTGGCGACCGTATCCCGTCTCTACAACATTAACCAACAGATCCACCGAGACACAAATCACGTCCCCCTCGCCTTTATTTCTCCGACGCGTTCGGACTTCCTACGTCTCCTTCGGCAATGACACCAATCTGTACATCCATCAGGACAACAGAAAAATGAAGCATATACGGATTGCAATTTCACACCATATTACGTATTCAAACTAAACATATCTTCGTGGATCTTCTACCTAACAATCTCTCGTCTGATTCACGTGCATATCACGTGCCTTTATTGAATTACCGCGGTTCTACGCATACGCGATAAAGCGTCGCTACCGGTAGCTCCGCAATGGGGGGGGGGGGGGGGGGGGGTAAGCGAACGATGCAGTATCATACCTTTTAGAGTCCAGCGGCATGTCTACTCATAGGCGGCGATGCGCCGAGAGGCGGTTGGCGGCCTCATGCGATTAGGGGTGCCTCTGGTTCTGATTTTCTGCGATAAGTGTTGCAGCCTGCCATCGTGATATGTCTGTGCTGTGATCCTAGCGACTGCACACTCTCATCGTGGTCGCGCCCTGAACATTGTCCTGTCAAAAAAAATGGACTGTTTGGTTTCAGCATCGCTCTTGTGAGCTCGGTGTGATCTGTGAGGCGCGATGACCAGTGTACATTTTCTTAACAGCTTAGATACTCGGATCTGTACAAATTACGACCCTCGTGTGACGCTTGAGTGCTCTTGAGAGTGGACGCTTAGGTGATATCGGATCAGAACGACTATGTCATCCATGAATCTCTTTCAGCGTCCAACTGCTCGATTATCAGACATACCATCTACAGATTGAATTCTGTCGGTTCTTCGTTCCGGACCAGTAGTCACATCGGAGACGCGGAGTGTTAAAGGCGATGCTTTAATCATGCAATGAAATGAACAATGTGTCATCTTCCGATGAGGACATGGTGAATGACCTACGGGAACAGGCCAGTCTGGCACGGGTCCTTTGGCAAGACCCTTACTATCTATGAACGGTCAGTTGCATCACTACTGTGTAACATAATTACTACGTAACTGACGTGGACGTTTAACGCGGGGCCAGCTGCTGGCAAACACGGCAGAGAACTGCTTCTACAGAGGTGAGGCATGAGGACGGACGTTATCCAGCCGCTATGAGAAACGATAATTGTGAGGCGTTGTACGGCACATTGAAAGCATTTATACTACAGCTTCATCCTGTTGTGTGCACTTGATCGGCTGTGTGGTGTGATGCTGTTTGATGGGTGTGATGTGCGCTCCTCGTAGCGTCGGTGTGGAGATGTCTCGTTGCGGTGCGAAATTGCTCTGTCGCCGCCGGTGCTTCGTATTACACGTGAAAGCGTTCTGCAAATGTCAGTCCGTGTAGGAATGCCATAATCGAAGGTGGATTTACTCATCGTGATAGTGGGCAAACGGCCCACGTCGGGTGCAGTCAAGTCACGCTCTTACGTTCAGCCTGAACTACGCACAAGCTGGCTCAATGCGTTTACCTGAAGGAGCCCTCCCTGCTGTCTGTGCTTCTGTACCCGTCCATACTCTGTCGCTTGTCGGAATGTCCGCGGTGGTCTGCGTGTGCCTCGGATAGTGTTCTAAGGACCTGCATGAGCGTAACGGAAGTCTTCTACCTCCGACAAATGTGAACGTATCATCTCTGGGGAAACGTGAAGGCGGGAGCTCATTCTCGTCTTCTGTCCCTTCGTGTATCTTTGGTTCGGGAGTTATAGGAGTCGGAGATGGTTTAGTCATTGTAGTGTGACAGCTAGTGAGACCTGGTAGTCAGATTCACCTTAGTCTATAGGTCCTCACCTCGTGGGACGACATTGTTACTCAGAGTGATCGATGAAATTGCCTGGTACTACCGGGCATATGTCATCAGACCTGTGCGAATAAACCGCTCACTACACAACACAACACACATCACTGTTACACAACTCATACACACCACCACCTCGATCTGCTACCATCCGAACCATCACATCCATCCTACTAACATTTACGTAATCCCGTTGCAGCACACCACTTTAACCACACCACTACGCATCACAACACCAACTCTGTGCTGACATCCACATCACACACCTTACACCATCACCACACCCACACCCACTGTCGTCACTTACACCCCATTTTTCCTACACTACTCATTCTTGCATGCTGTCTGTACGGCAGTGCTGTCAGACTTATTACACGCGTGCAGGCGCGCGCGCCTACACACACACATGACACAACACTAAAGGACACTCACCACCTACCACGTCAGCACCACCGTACCACCCTCCTACCCGCACCACGACACACACACACCTACACAACACCAACACTACGACACACATGCACGGTAGACAGACAGACACTTTACTACTGCTGACGCAGCCAAAGTGTTGACTGAACTGATCGGTATTATCTTGTAGGTTAAAGCGTACCGATCAGTCGTGTCTGTGTGTAGAGGGACCGAGTACGCGCCTGGACCTGATAAAAAAAAACAAAAAACAACAAAAAAGCGGGTTGGGGGGTGAGACGAAATCGTTGTTTTGGGATGTATTCTGTTATCTGTGCATCTTGACAAAGCGTTGATGGCGAGGACGTTTACACAATCTGACAATGGCATAGCACGACCATCTCTAAAGTCAATCTTAAACAACAAGCTAACCGCAACACAAACGACCAACAGTAATAAGCCTCTCAAAACACCAGCGTCAGATCTCCGCAACGTAGCTCCCCACTGATTTCTGTTCTGTCTCGTGTGCCAATCTACTATGCGCGCTCATCAGACCATCACTGCTTTCACCTCTCCTAGTACAGGTTCTTACTCATATCTCTAAAATACTTTGTGCCGAGACCCACACATTAAACAGCGTATTTCACCGCGACGCTGTCACATCGACACTACACAGACTATACACGAGCACACACACCACAGCACACACACAGCAGTCACATCACGTTACTCATCTCAGGTTTGTGGCCTATGGATCCTCACTCCAACCTTCGACTCACCATACGTCAAACCACCATGGCACCGTCCCGCTGTCACCTAAACTGTTTATTCGCTCCATCATCTACTGTTGCTTAATACCGTACACTGCTCAACTAGGGTGCAGTGGATGATGACTCGAGTGGGTGCAATATTTCGCGCCGTCATGTGCAAGTAATCACGACGTTTTTGTCTCTGTTTCTATTGCCTTACTACGTCTTATCTCTTTGATTGTTGAGTTTGGTTCGGTCAGGAATGAGATACCGTTCATCTCCCAGTATCTCATCCACCTAGTGATCAGAGTTCCTAATAACATTCTTACCCCATATTTATACTCGATCTCGTCTCAATCTCGTCAATCATTCTCTGCCTTCTCGCACCATCATGCTCGTCAGTGCACTCTCACATTGTCCTTAGCCAGTCACACTACTACATCCACAGTGACTACACGAAGCACACCTCAATCATCGCACGCTTCACGCACTGCACTCCATCCACACTCATCTTGCAGCTAAAACCAAGTCTATCAGATCTTGCTGCCCTGCATCTGACTCATCGTCCGCTCGCACTCCCTCCACACACAGACTACTACACCGTACTACAGGCATGACTAAAATCTAGCAGCTGCACCTCACGGTCGATACTGATCACGCACGTAGTTCAGCAATAGACGCGATGAGATGTCGTTTTCCTGGTTTTAGCTGATCCAACACTCATTTCACAATCTCAGACACACATAACACGACACATCACAACACGATTCTCCCACGACCCGTCATCAAGATCAGATTATCAGAGAAAGAGAGGGTTAGGGTAGGTAGACGGGGATGACGCAAGCTGTAAATCACATAGCTTAAAACAAGGAAATTGAAATAAATAAAATTGGATGGGCGCTTTGATCCGTTAACAGTACTAAGAACACAAACGAGTGCAGAATTCCAATGATGGGAGGTAAGTAATAGTATCCTTAAACTCCAATGGAGCAGGAATACTAGAGTGGGCTCGCTGTACGGCAAAAATGCAAATAGCAGTTTCATCAGGCCAGAGTCAGGAGAGGTGACGGGTTGAGGTGACTGAGGGTGTGGGTGGGTAGCGGTCGTTGTGGCCGTGAGACGCCCCCTAGCGGTGGGTGAATTACAACTCGCATGTCCCTCCTTTGATCTCAGGCCTCTGATTATTACTAAGTTATATGAACTCAATCATCATTATCTTCCAGCAGTTCTACGTTTTGACGAAAGTTTACTACTCACTGTCAGTGCGACTTCCAACCAGCGTCATGCGGAATCTGTCATTGCTGTAGACACGATCTTGTTGTTGCTGAATGAAATTTATCATTGCCATTGCAACGCGTTCATGTTCTGTGTAACATGCAGATTTTTTCATCTTCATGCTATCAAGAATCTGAATGGACTTTCTGATGCTCCTGGCTCGGATGTTGGCTGCGGCTGTTGTGACCAAATGGCTTCCTGCGTACATGCGTTCTACTTCACGCCTCGGAGTTGAGCGGAACTGAATTCCTGACACGAATGCAGTCGTAACTCTAGATGTTCTGTCTTAGCATGAAGTGATTCTAGACAATGTAGGCGTCGCTTCATTTGTATTCGTTCATTCCCTGAAACTTCATCGAGCGAATTCTCTGCAGTCTCTCTTCCTCTCTTTGCGTCACTTGTGTGTCTCGTGCTGTGTTGTGCGCGCGCGCTATCATTGCCTCAGAACTCGATCATCACGAACACCACAATTTCATTGGCCATGTGTTTGCGTATGTCGTGTGCGTGTGTCTGTGTGTCGTCAGTGTCGTGCTAGTCGTGACTGTTTCAATTGCACATGCGACTAGACATACACAGCTTACCCACAATGGCTCTTGGCGCTTTAGTGTTCCTCGTGTACCTGTAGGACGTGGCATGACATTGATACAGAGGCCTGGTTGTAACTTCATTTTGGCGATCAGGGTAACTGTACGTGAGCAGATCATTTGCTGAATCTTCAAACATATGCTATGTGGACACAGCTATCAGAGAATTTGAAAGCAGATAACTACCACGACGAACTGTTATGAAGTATTCTTACACCAGAAAATAAGCATCATCTCTGCGTGTCGGACTCCGCGAGGGTGACTGCTAACACTGCATTGAGAAATTAAAAACTTGAAGTGGACTTCAACCATTTTGTCTCGCGTCCAAAACCACCACAGGATGCACCACGTATTGACGCCTCTTATGGGCGGTGTGGATGTCACATGTACCCAAAAAACAGTCTGACGACACACATAACCCGGACACGGCCAGCAGGGCTTGGCCCTCAGCTTGGAGCAGGGGAGGGAAAAAGGACGACCGCTAGGGTGGGTGGGTGGCCAGACGAAGATTTAATAAGATAAAGAAGAAAAAGAAAAAAAAAAAAAAAAACAAAAAGAGAAGGAAGAAGGCGAAAGAAGAAAAGGACACGTTTGACTATGTTTTACTTTAGAGTTCTGTCAGTGGAATTTTTTTTTTTACAGAGGACATAATAATGGAAGTAAGCAAGTGGACATCCAACACTCGCAAAAGACGTACGCCACCGCCCAAACTCATCCCCCCAACCTCTCTGTTTCTACGCGTCCGCCACCCTCTGATATCGCCAGAATCGGCTAGGATACAATGAAACGCCAGTCCGACCGCGTAAGTACATAGGCAGCACACAACTGAATATGAGGATCAATACCTGAAGCGATAATAAGAGTTTTTCAATCTATCAGTTATGCCCAGGAGGTCAGCCGTCTTTTTTTTTTTTTTTTTTATTTGTTATGTACAGCCACCCAGCGGTTTGCGGAACTGTTCCTGTCCAATCTGGAGGATGCGACTTTAGGCAGCCCCCAAAACACTTTTTGACAATGATTACGCCGTGTTCGTGAAAGATTCAATGTTTCTACCCGCCCTGCTGGATTTATATCAGTCACAGAATCAAAGTAGATTTTCAACAATATAAGACATTTGAGGATTGATTATTGTCAATCAACGTTTTCATACCCGATTTTAACAACCCAATAAGACATGCGCGGAATCTACGTTCCAATCTCACAGTTTTTATCCATCGGAAAAGAGGGAATAGACTGTTGTAGGAAAGGAAGAAAGTTGTTTCAACGAATAAGCAGCCAATCATCATATAAATCGTAACAATGCCAACAGAGAAGCGACAACAAACAGCGCCTCCTGCTATAACGTAGCACAGGAGAAAGAAAAAGAAAGAAACTTGCATTTCAACATGGAAAATAAGAGGTCGCCGAACTGTAGGGAGTTTTGAGAAAACTGGGGGAGCGGGGGACCTCAGAACAAAGCCAAGTCCTTTGTTTTCGTTAGTTTGTTTTTAAACACAGGCTTTTAATTTAAAAACACAACAAATCTAAAAAAAAAAAAGAAAAAAGAAAGAAAGGAACTAAGGAAAGAAGAAATCCACGTAATATGGCCAGATGTGCGCACGCTGGCGCAGTGCCACACACGCGTGCACGAACGTACGACAACGCTAAACAGCGTGACGCAGCGTTGCAGCACACACGCCACACCACACACACAACAAACACACACCACAGAAAAGCACAACACGCGCCGCACACCCACACACACACCACACCAAAACAAACAAACACACACACAGAGACCTGATAGGATTTCTGACAAAGATAGCCCACCAACTGTGCACCCTCCACAAACCAATTTTCTTCCCCTTCCTACTCTTTTTCAATAAGTCCCCAATCAGAGAAATTCATTTGAAGTCAGCTTAAATGAAAAAAATACTGGTAATAACAAGGAAATCTCTATTTGCAACTCAGAGAATTATAAACTGAAAAAAAAAAAATACTGACGAATTAAATGAAAACAAACAAACAAACACTACATAGAACACGGATTTTTCTTTTTGGTTGTGTGTGTTTTTGCTTTAATGTGTTGTGTGTGTGTGTGTGTGTGCTAGTGTGTGTGCATGGCCGTTGCCAGTGGTGCAAAGTCTGAGTGTGTCGTGAACCTTTCATAAACCTGAGATTTGTTAAACTTTGTGATGGAGGGGGAGCAGAAGCAAGGAGAGGGAGGAGGGAGATGTTTGGGTGTGATCTAAGAATGGGATTTTTTGGAGTATGAAGTGATTTCATTTAAACTGAAAGGAAAGGAGAGCTCTTTACAAGGACACTCGGTTGCTGATTCACAGCTCGTGTGTGTTTGCTGTGTGTGTGTGTGTGGTGCAGGTCTGGAAAGCCTTGTGGTGAATTTGGAGCTTATTTAGCTGTGTGTGGTGTTTGGTTACAAGTAATGCAGTTAACGAAATGTTTAATGGATAGAATACAGTATTACAACACAAGGTTATTTACATGATTCAAGCACGTGTGTGACTGATGGGTGTGAGGGTGTGTGTGATGAAAGAGAGGCAGAGATACATCAAGTGTGTTGAGAGTCAGGATGCATCTTTTCACATTCAAAAAAGTCAAAACAAGCCAGTGATTTGGTGACAGTCGACAGGATAATTTCTTAGACACAAATATTTTCAAGCGTGTATGTGTGTGTGTGTGTGTGGGTGTGGGTGGGTGGCATGTGTGTGCCTGCGTTGTGGTGTGTGTGTGTGTGGTGGGTGTGTGGGGTTTCAGCCTTACAATACGTCCATGAGAATCGACAAAGGAGACAAGGACTGGTACAGAATGATGAAGAAGAGAGACAGAAAGTACCCTCTTCTGAAGGAACGGCAGCCTGCAGAATGAGGATAAGGTCAATCATCTTATCAAGGAGGGATCAACAGACCAGGTGAGAGCCAATTGGGTCCATAAAGGTCCTGATAGTTAGTACCTGCATGGGGGACCTCCCTCGCCCCGTTTTCCCACGGTCGGCTATTTCTATAAGCACCATTATTATGTATTCCACTCCCACTGTCTTTTTTCCATGCTTGAAATGTAAAAAGTGTATAGCAACTAAAAGCAAAATGCCTATTTGTAGGGCCCCTAACCTCATTCCTCCTCCTTGCAATGCCTTACGGTTTGTGCGTAGTAAACAGGTCTGGGTGCCAGCTGTGTGTAATGTGTTTTAATTCGTTTTGCTGCTGATGAAAGAAGGAAAAAGGCGGGAGGGAAGAATCGTTAGTTGGAGACATTATGACTATGAATTTGGTCTAGCCTCAGAAGACTGTGTGAGGGAGGAATGTCAGTTCATGCATGTGGATGTGAACACTACTTACGTACAGGGTGTCGTGGTGCCGTTGTGTGGTGCTGGTGTGTGTGTGTGCAGTCTGTCTGTCTGTGGCATGCAAGCAAATGTGCAGTGTGTATGTGTGCATAAGTGCAGAGGATAACCGTGTTGGTTAAGCATGCCGGTAGTCATAGTTATGCACCCAGCAGTGGGGTCATGATTCCACATCGTGGACCCACTGTCTCAGGTGAACTGCTTCCCCAGTCTGGGCAGATCCTTTGCCACACATGTGCTTATGTTGTTCTGAGTCTCAGTCTTAGTCAGACCTGTACCATTCTCTGATGGGTTGGTGCGGTGTTATACATGTTCCAAGTTCAGTGGTCTGTCTTCAAACAGCTCTCGGTTATCACAGTCCCCTAACCCCTCAATAATCGTTTTGATGGTGATTCTGTGGGAGGGTTTAAAAGGGCGTAAACCTAAAGCTGAGTTGATCTATAGAGTTGTAGACCGATGTGTAGTTATGTTGTGGTGACTCTCTGGTGAGGGTTTAAGATGGAGTAAAACTCTAAGCTGTAGGTGTTCTACAGAGTGTAGTACCATCTGTTGTCGGTTGGTGTGGAACCTGGTGTGGTTTAGCCAGCGGAGTAAACTCTAGCTGTAGTCATTTACAGGTTGTAGAAATTTTGTCGTCTGTTGATTTTGAAAGACGGGAAGGACCAACACTCGACTGTGATCTGAAGTGTTCCCCTATTGGAGCTTTGATGGATGCTTTTTTTTTTTTGTGCAGTTGCAGGGAGCTGCTGTTTTATGAATTGTTTTCAATTTATAACGATGTGATTATCAAGCGGGTACATCAGCAGAGTCGTATATGTGTTAGTAAGTATGTCAGTAAGTTAAACTGGAAGGTGAATCCCGACTGTACCAGATATGGTTGTGCTCGTTTTTCTCTCTGTGAAAGTTCCGAGTTCTGTTTGATTCAAGATTTTTTTTTTTAACGTGGCGATGGCAGGGCAGGGTTCTGTATTGTCTGCAGGAGGTACTAAACGATAAAAATACGTCTGCATCATTTTGAGTATGACATTCATTCATTCTCAGTCAGGATACGGGTCAGAAGGAAGGGACGGTGGGAACGGGGTGATGGTGGTGAATGGTGGTGTGGTGGTGGTGGGGATTGTGTGGTGTGTCGGTTGGTGTGGTGGGTGCTGTATTGTGCGTGGTTGTGTGTGTGTGTATAATGTGCGTGTGTGTGTGTGTGGGGTGTGGGTGGTGGTATGTGGTGTGGTGTGTGTGTGTGTGTGTGTGTGTGTGGTGAAGGTGTGGGGTGTGGCGCGTGGGGATGTGTAGTATGTGTGGGGTGCTGTTCAGCTTTGTCAGGTTGGCTGGGGTGTTTGAATTGCTAGACTATGCTTGTTGCTGTGTGGTAATGGGGGCTGTGTACTGTGTGTGTGTGAGTGGTGTGCGTGCTGGTTTTGTATGTAAACGTGCCGCATGTGTTGTGGTGTGTGTGCATGGGTGTTGTGTTGTGTATCCTTATCCTCATGACAGAACTCCCTTCCAATGTGTGAGAACCTCCAATGTGTCGTCGCTCAGCGGGACTGTGTAATAGCTGGAGAGGACCCGAAGGAGGACACAGACTCATTTGCCCTCGGCGTAGGGTAGGTAGGGGGGTAGGGAGGAGGGAAGGGGAGAGGAAGGAGGTAGGTGTTGTGTGAGGGGGGGTGGGAGGGGGGGTGGGGGGGTGGGGGGGCGGGGGGGGGGGGGGGGGGTTGGGGGGGGGAGGGGGGGGGGGCGGGGGGGGGGTGGGGGGGGTGGGGGGGGGGGGGGGGGGGGGGGCGGGGGCGGGGGGGGAGGGGGGGGGGGGGGGGGGGGGGGTTGGGGGGGGGGGGGGGGGGGGGGGGGGGTTGACTCAGTCAGGGGGGGGGGGGGGGGGGGGGGGGGGGGGGGGGGGGGCGGGGGCGGGGGGGTGGGGGGGGGGGTAGAGGGGGGGGGTGAGGGGGGGGGTGGGGGGGGGGGGGGGGGGGGGGGGGGGGGGGGGGGGGGGGGGGGGGGGGGGCGGGGGGGGGGGGGGGGGGGGGGGGTGGGTGGGGGTGGGGGGGGTAGGGGGGGGGGGGGGGGCGGGGGGGGGGGTGGGGGGGAGGGGGGGGGGGGGGGGTTCTGGGGGGGGGGCCAAAACGGGGGGGGGGGGGGGGGGGGGGGTAGGGGTGGGGGAGGGGGGGGGGGGGGGGGGGGGGGGGGGGGGTGGGGGGGGGGGGGGGGGGGGGGGGGGGGGGGGGGGGGCGGGGGGGGGGGGGGGGGTGGGGGTTGGGGGGTGGGGGGGGGGGTGGGGGGGGGGGGGGGTGGGGGGGGGGGGGGGGTACGGGGGGGGGGGGTGAGGGAGGGGGGGGTGGGGGGGGGGGGGGGGGGTCGGGGGGGGGGGGGGGGGGGGGGTTGGGCGGGGGGGGGGGCGGGGGGGTGGGGGGGGGGGGGTGGGGGGGGGGGGGGGGGAGGTGGGGGTGGGGGGGGGGGGGTGGGGGGGGGGGGGGGTGGGGCGGTGCGGGGGGGGGGGGGGTGGGGGGGGGGGGGGGGGGGGGGGGGGGGGTGGGGATTGGGGGGTGGGGGTGGGGGCGGGGGGGAGGGCGGGGGTGGGGGGGGGGTATGGGGGGGGGGTAGGGGGATATCGGCGGGGTGGGGGGGGGGGGTGGTAGGGGGGGGTGGTAGGAGGGGGGGGGTGGGGGGGGGGGGGGGGGGTGGTGGGGTTTTTGGGGGGGTATGGAGGGTGGGGGGTATGGGGGGGGGGGGGGGGGGGGGTGGGTTTAGTCGTGGGGGGGTATGCTGTAGGGAGGGTTGCAGTGTACCAGTCCGTCCTTCCACCTCATTTACCACCCCACCTGCTTAACCTGTTGTTTTTTTTTGATTAACTTTTCAAATCCCCGTCCCTCCCCCACTACCCCCCCCCTTCTTACCTCCATCTTTAATTTTTATGTGGTCCTATTCCATAGGGTCAACTGTAGAACCTCAAAGTCCGTCCCACTCGTCCCACCTTTCACCCCCCTCTCTGACCAGTGCCATGGCTGCAGCAGAAGGCCACACAGTCCATTTGCCCCTCTTGTCGGCATGGGCTATAGAGGGAGGGGGCTAGGATAGAGGCGGAGGAGACGAGAGGAAGTAAGGAATGAGCCGCAGAAGGCATAGGAGGTAGCGCGAGGGGGTGGCGGGTATGCCTGTAGCAGGAAGGGTTCTTTGCAGTGTAACCTCTGTCAGTCCTCCCCTCTTTCACCCCCCCGCCCACACACCGTTGCTTTACCCACCCTGTTTTCCGTTTTTTCTCTTTAGGCATTAACTCCCTGACCTCCCCTACCATCCGCCGTCCCTCCCCCCCACTCCCCCTCCCCCCACCCCCCTACACCCCCCCCCCCCCCTCCTCTTCACTCTCCTATTTTATTTCTTATTGATGCACACGCAGCTCATTCAGGGGCGTCAATGTATCCCAATGAGAACCTCTAACCCCCGATCCACCTCCTCGATCCCACCTTTCACCCCCCCTCTGACCCAGAGCCCATGGCTTCAATGTCAGCAGGCCACACAGTCAGAGTCCTGAGGTTAACCTCACGCCACATCCTATATACCTATCAGTCCAACGTCGTCTCTTAGCTTATTAACAGTACCCCCAACCCCCCAATTCTCGTCAGTATTTCACATCCTGCCACTGGATGAATCATCTTTCAGCGTCCTGGTAGCACGTCCGAGTAGCGCTTCGGTCATATATCCAATCACCGCCCCGGTCCATCACCAGTTCTTGTTTGTTATCTTAATTTTTTTTTTTTTAATCTGGAATACATTATCCAGACCCATGACATCCCTTTCTTGCTGGGGGCGTGAGCTTTCAGAGCTTGCGTTTACGTTTATGTAAAATTTGTATTGTAAATTTCCAGACCCCAAAAGGCCGCTGGCCACTTTCTTTGTGCCCGCTGAATTCTTTTTGTTTTTTTTTTTTTTAATCATCTGGAAGACATTCCAGACCACATGAGGCGGCACCTTTCTTGCTGGTGATCTTTCAGATCTTGATGTTATACCCCCACCACCCCTTTCCCTCCCTATCCACACACTTGATTGTGGTTATCGTTCTTTGCAGAACCCTTTGCTGTTCTATTTCCCATTACAATGCCAGCTCTTTATTGAACTTGGTTGATCCTTCAGTGCTGAGAATGATTTCGCCATCTTTCATATGTCTGTCGTTTTTTTTTTATCCATTTCTCCATTTGCTGGCTCCCTTGTTGTGGCCTGTCTTTCTCCACCATTTGATCTGTATCAGCAATTTTTTTTATTTTTATTTTTTTGGATGTCTCTCATCATGTAAACTCCCTGTCTATACCTCGCCGCGCTTCTTGTCTTCATTCGCTGTGTTCTCAGTATCAATTCCTGTGTGCTCTGCTCCTCGTCTCAGTGTTGTCTCTAACTCTCTTGTGCCTAATCTCAATCCTTCCTTACTGTGTTTTCTTTTTCTCCTGTCTGAGCATCTCATTATCTGCCTTGTACAGTCCGAGTCTTCAGCCCTGACAGTAATCCTCTCTTTTACTCCTGTTTCTACGATGACTCAAGTTGCGTCTCAAGTACTTCTGTCAGTGTTGCTTTACTACTCCTGTCTCCAGTCTGGCCTCCGTCTCTCAGAAACGTAGATCATTTGAACTGTGCAATTGCCCTCAACGGTTTACCATCTTTCTTCTTTTTATTGTTTGTTTTTTTTTTATTAATTCTCTCTTACACTTGTCTCAGTCTCTAGCACTTCGCTCGTATTTCTTAACCTGCGTTCATGTATCCTCACTATTGTGTCATCAATAATAACCCTCCTGCGCCTTCTCAACATATCATACTTGTTTTGGTTTGAGGTTTTCAATTCTTTTTTGTTTTTTGCCCATATTTTTCCTTTTATTTCTTTTTTTTCTTTATTTTCTTCTGCTTCCCTTATCTCTAGCCACTTTTACTTTCCCTGCCGTAATTCACTTCATTCATCACCCTCCAAACCAACATCACAACACCCCACATACCCCTCGTTAACCAAATTTCCTTTCCCTTTTTTTTGTTGTCGATTTTGTAATGATCTAGAAAATACCATTTTCTTTACTAGCGGTTGTCTTATCACCTATGGTTTTTATTTTAGCTTAGACGGTCAGCCGTTTGTGAGGTGAGGAAGAGGCAACAGTGTGGGCCGCTAGCGCGAGGCAGAAGCTGAGCTTTTTTTTCCTTTCTTGGGACGGGGAGAGAAGCGGTCGGGTGTCTTATCAGAGGTTTGGCATGAGGTCAAGGATGGCCGGGCGCAAACTATTAAACCCATCGCGTGTGGCTTTATTAACCCCTGACTGCTGCCCCAGCCCAGTGTTATGACAGTCATACAGGCGGACCTGAAGGAGGGGCGGGGTGGTATTTAGGTCGGATTCGGTTGAATAGTAGTTGCTCGTAAACACACATGCAAAACACACACATGCCCACGCCAGCATGCTGCAGCGCTTATGATGAATCACATCACACACACACACACACACACACACAAACACACACACACTACGCAACACCACACACATGCACTCACACCACCACAACATACACACACACATGCACACCGACGCACGCCTGCACCCCTCTGGATCTGCACCCACATGACCCAGGCACACAGGCACGCCGTCCCATGCACACTACGCCCTCGCACGTGAAGCACATACACCACAATCATTCTCTACTCATTATCGTTAGACGGAGGCGAGGAGGAAACTAAAGTAACTTGGTCTGGAGTACCCATACTGCTCTGCTTGATAACAAGTTAATAAAAATGACTTGAAACAGGTTGTATCATCGGTCTCTCCAGCCCACGGCGAGTCCGCGACGCTATGTAACTCTCCTCAGCACCACATGCCCACCAAGGACCCTATTGATGTTGTGTGATTCGCCTTCCAGGATACTTGTGATACGTAATGAGTCCAGCTTGCCACCCCCGTTTGCCCCAACTAAGGATTCCTTCCACCCTCGTGTCCCATCAGAAGTAAATTGTCTTAAAAAAGCTGTAAGACCAAAACTCCGACTGCCACATCTTTCGCCATCTTACTGTGAACCACATTTTACATTGACGGATTCTCCTCACTAGCCTCCCTGATTCATGCCCAACAGATCATCTCAATAGTTACCTCTGAAGGGCCTTTAGCTGTTCACTCCCAGCCGACATTTAAGACCTTGTGGGGGAACGCAAGCGAAAAAGAAGAAACATAAAAAAACGAACGAGAGAGCGAAGAAGAAAAAAAAAATCAGTCAATGCATCTCACCCCCTGTGTTTGGAAAGGGGAATGCGAATGGATAAAGGCCGGACACTGCATCCAATCTCGCATCACGCCGACTGATGAATGAAACATGATGGTAAGTGAGGGTCGGTGTATTCGAAAGAGGTTGGTCTTGTTTGGGGTTTTCGTCCTGCCTGTTTTCACGCAAGATCGAGCATGCCCCTGCATGCGAGAGCTAGGCATCCTCTGAACTCCTTTGCACTCGCACCAGCACCCTTTACCTTGGCCCATGCCATGAGGTGTCCTCTTTGGCTAGACGTTGACCGCCCATCGTCTTCCCTACGTGGGTGATGGTGGGATAGAGCTGCTCTGCTAGATGCTACCGCAGATTTATCTTGCCAGATGCAATGATATGATGCCGTGTGTGCGCTGTCTGGGTGTTATGGGGGATGCCTCCGTGTGAGCCCCTTTTGGTTTCTTTCCCTTCTATGAGCGCGGATTATAGGAGGTTTAGTTCACCGCTAATCGCTGTTGCGAAGCCGGCACACCAAGGTGAGGAAGGGATATACAATATACATAACAGCTAAACAGCGCGTAACCTAATGAGACCATCATCACTCTAACATAGGAACCCCCCATCCACCCCCGTTGCTCCAGAGTACCAAGATCCTACTTAGACTCTCCCTAGAAGATATCACAATGATTGCCTGTCAATAGAGCCGTGAGGCCCGATCCGGGAGAATAGGAGACCACATTACCTGGTCCTACAGTCAAAAGGCATAGCAAGGATTTCATTAGTAGAATTAGAATCGTTTTCAGTGTCATCCCTGATTTCGACACGCCAATTGATTGAAGCCGCATCACATCATTGCAATCAGCCAGGCTCCATTTCTGCTCGGTTTCAGCCCTTGCATCCATCTTTCATTCTACGTTTTTTTCCCCTTTTTCCTCTCTCCCCTTCCCCCCCTAAGCGGTCTGCCCGTCTCCCCCTCTGCCATGTGTTTCTATGTACAGGCCTCAGTTTTAAGGATTTATGATGCCCAATATAAGGAGTGAACTCCTGCGTTTTCGTGCAACTCTGTTGCGAAATATAAGGTAAGAAACTGAAATTTTAAGAAGAAAAACATAAAAGTGCAACGAACGAAGAATCAACTGAGATAACCTTTCCCAGACCTGGGAGGTTCTGTTAACCTGCAATCTTGCCGAAGACCATGCAGAATGTGCGGATACTTAATGTATTCAACAGAACCAATATAGGGGGTGTATACTAATGGATCTTCTAGCCCGGTGAAGCCATCGTGCAGGAGTGGAGGTCATGCATTCTCTGTGTCACAAGAGAGACCCTATAGACAAACGCCATTC
This sequence comes from Conus betulinus, assembly GCA_016801955.1. Taxonomy (NCBI): domain Eukaryota; kingdom Metazoa; phylum Mollusca; class Gastropoda; order Neogastropoda; family Conidae; genus Conus; species Conus betulinus. The sequence continues at coordinate 524 of JADBJO010011721.1, read as the reverse complement.
TATGCGGTCCAGTTCTGAGTAAATTGAAAATACGTCAAGAAGACCTGGATAGCTGATCAGGTACCGGGTGATAATAACGCGGGGTTGTTCCCTACCAGTTGTGGTGTTGCAATTCACACACCCCCAGGGCTCAGAAAAGGACTAGTTGCGGTGTATGATAGAAGGTGTTAAAGAGGAAGAGACCGGAGAACCAATCTGTCCTCGTAACACGGATGACTTTTTCGATGGTGTAAGAGGATACAGAGCGTGTGGGACCCACAAGCCTGTCCTCGAACACTGAACAGCAGATAGCAATACTCTTTCATCCGCCGACCCAAATGTGGTCAATAGACGGCCTTCTACTGTGTCAGAGTCAAAGTGAACAGCTCTCAGGCTGTTGGGGCTAAAGTGTGTGATGTCCCTATCTTGACAGCGAGTACAGTGTGCTAAAGTGGCCATTGCCAGGCGTCTCACCCCGCCTTCTCAATCCCTCTCTTTTTTATACCAATTTTTTCCCACCTCCACCTTCCAGTCTAACTGCACCC
>JADBJO010011720.1:57500-62756 GCA_016801955.1 Conus betulinus | reverse complement strand
TGTGTTGCACTGCATTGCATTGTTTGTGTTGTTGTCACTGCATTGCATGCATTGTGTGCACTTGTTGTTGCACTGCATTTGCATTTGTTTGTGCATTGCATTGCAGTTGTTGGTTGCACTGCATTGCATTGCCTTGTGTTGCACTGCATTGTATTTTGTTTCACCTTGTGTTGCACTGCATTGCATTGCATTGTGTTGATTGCAACACTGCCTTGTAGGCATTGTTGTGTTGCATTGCATGGCATTGTGTTGTGTTGCACTGCATTGCATTGTGTTGTGTTGCCATTGCACTGCATTGCATTGCCTTGTCTGATTGTGTTACACTGCATTGCATTGTCTTGTATTGTGTTTGCATTGCATTGCATTGTGTTGTGTGTTGCACTGCATCGCATTGTGTTGCATTGTCTTGTATTGTGTTGCATGCATTTGCATTGTGTTGTGTTTGCACTGCATTGCATTGTGTTGTGTTGCACTGCATTGCATTGTGTTGTTGCACTGCATTGCTTGTATTGTGTTTGCACTGCCTTGCAATGTGTTTGTTGTGTTGCACTGCATTGCATTGTGTTTGTGTTGCACTGCATTGCACTGTAATTGCATTGTCTTGTATTGTGTTGCACTGCATTGCATTGTGTTGTGTGTGCACCTCCATTCCATTGTGTTGTGTGTTGCACTGCATTGCACTGTATTGCATTGTCTTGTATTGTGTTGCACTGCATTGCATTGTGTTTGTTGTGTTGCACTGCATTGCATTGTGTTGTGTTGCATTGTATTGCATTGTCTTGTATTGTGTTTGCAACACTGCATTGCATTGTGTTGTGTTGCACTGCATTGCATTTGTGTTGTGTTGCATTGTATTGCATTGTCTTGTATTGTGTTGCACTGCATTGCATGTGTTGTGTTGCACTGCATTGCATTGTGTTTGCATTGCATTGTCTTGATTGTGTAACACTGCATTGCATTGTCTTGTATTGTGTTGCATTGCATGGCATTGTGTTGTGTTGTGTTTGTGTTGTGTGTGTTGTGTTGTTGTTGTGTTGTGTTGGGTTGTGTTTTGCACTGCATTACATTGCCTTTTATTGTTTGCATGGCATTGTGTTGTGTTGTGTTGCACTGCATTGCATTGTATTGTGTGTTGTGTGCACTGCATTGCATTGTCTTGTATGTGTTGTACTGCATTGCATTGTCTTGTGTTGTGTTGTACTGCATTGCATTGTCTTGCATTGTGTTGCATTGCATTGTCTTGTGTTGTGTTGTACTGCATTGCATTGTCTTGTATTGTGTTGCACTGCATTGCATTGTCTTGTGTTGTGTTGCATTGTATTGCATTGTCTTGTATTGTGTTGCACTGCATTGCATTGTCCTGTATTGTGTTGCACTGCATTGCATTGTATTGTGTTGTGTTGCAACTGCATTGCATTGTATTGTGTTCTGTTGCACTGCATTGCATTGTCTTGTATTGTCTTGCACTCCATTGCATTGTATTGTGTTGTGTTGTGTTGTGTTGCAACTGCATTGCATTGTGGTGTGTTGTGTTGTGTTGCACTGCGTTTGCATTGTCTTGTGTTGTGTTTGCACTGCATTGCATTGTCTTGTGTTGTGTTGCACTGCATTGCATTGTCTTGTGTTGTGTTGCACTGCATTGCATTGTCTTGTGTTGTGTTGCACTGCATTGCATTGTCTTGTGTTGTGTTGCACTGCATTGCATTGTCTTGTGTTGTGTTGCTCTGCATTGTATTGTCTTGTGTTGTTTTTACTGCATAGCATTGTCTTGTATCGTGTTGCACTGCATTGCATTGTCTTGCTTTATGTGCACTGCATTGCATTGTGTAGAGACGCATTGTGTAGAGAAGCATTGTGTAGAGATGCATTGCATTGTCTTGTATTGTGTTGCACTGCATTGCATTGTGTAGAGATGCATTGCATTGCATTGTGTAATGTTGCATTGTGTCGCGTTGTTTTTGCCTTGGATTATGTCCTACTACATTTTGTGTGTGTGTGTGGGGGGTGTGTGTGTGTGTGTGTGTGTGTGTGTGTGTGTGTGTGTGTGTGTGTGTTGTGTGTGTGTGTGTGTGTACGCACGCACGTGAGCGTGTGTGTGTAATATGTGTATGTGTGACAGTGCGTGTACGTGTGTATGTGTGTCCGTGCGTGTGCGTGTGCGTGTGCGTGTGTGTGTGTGTGAAGTGTGCGCGCGCGCGTGCGTGTGCTCGTGTTTGTTTGTGTGTGTGTGTGTGTGTGTATGGTGTGTGTGTGTGTGTGGTGTGTGTGTGTGTGTGTGTGTGTGTGTGTGTGTGTGTGTGTGTGTGTGTGTGTGTGTGTGTCTGTGTGTCTGTGTGTGACGTGTCCGCTCCTTCTTTCTGGTGTCACCAGTTTAAAGTGGACCTTCCCCCATAATTTCGCTACGAACAACAGCTCCTTTGTCAGTTAGGTCTTCAACGTGGTAAAATGAACTACCCGCTCGGTGTCATCGTTTTACTGAAAAGACAAGCACTTAGTACGCTTGCATTATCCACTGGCACAAACTGTCCACTTATGTAATTACCCTGCGCGCAAATGGGCGTTGTGGGGCAGGTCATTGCCTTTGGGTTCCTGCGTGTCTTCTTCTCTTCCTGATCCTTTTTTTTTTTGTTTTTTGTTTTGTTTTGTTCTTCTTAGTTGGCTTTGTTGCTGTCTTCTCCTTTTCTTCCCCCCCCCCCCTCCCCCCCCCCCCCCCCCCCCCCCCCCCCCCCCCCCCCCTTTTCAAGACTCTTTCTCCTTCTTCTTTTCCTCCTTCTCTCCTTCTCCTCCTGCGTCTTCGTCTCCTCTTCCTCCCTTCCTCCTTTTTCCTCCGCCCCACTCCTTCTGTTCCTCCTTCTTCTCCACCTCCTTCTCTTCCTTCTCTTACCCCTTTTCCTTCTCGTCCTCGTTCTCCTGCTTCTTTCTTCCTCTTTGTTATTGTTGTACTTCTTCTTCTTGTTCTTTTTCTATTTCTTCTTCTTCTTTTTCTTCTTCTCCTTCTTCTTCTTCTTCTTCTTCTTCTTCTTCTTCTTCTTCTATTTCTCTTCTTCTTCTTCTCTCGTTCTTCTTTCTTCTTCTTCTTCGTCTTCTTCTTCTTCGTATTCTTCTTCTTTCTTCTCATCCTCATCCTCTTTTTCCTCCCTCCTCCTCCTCCTCCTCCCTCCTCCTCCTCCTCCCCTCCTCCTCCTTCTTCTTCTCCATCTCTCTTCTTCTTCTTCACCTCCTCCTTTTCCTTTTCCTCCTCCTCCTTCTTCTTCTTCTCCTCCTCCTCCTCCTCCTCCTTCTCCTCCTTCTTCTTCCTCGCCTCCTCCTTTTCCTCCTCCTTTTCCCCTCCTCCTCCTCCTCCTCCCTCCTCCTCCTCCTCCTCCTCCTTCTTCTTCTCTTTTCCTCCTCCTCCTCCTCCACCTCATTTTATCCTCCTCTTTTTTCCTCCACCAACCCCCACCCCCCTCCTCTTCTGCCTCTTGTTCTCCACCTCCTCACCCCACCCCACCCCAACCCACGCCACCCCACTCCACTCCAACCCCACCCCCTCAAAGACACCCCCCCCCCCCCCCCCCTCACCCTTCATCCGCACCCCGTGACTTCTGTGTCCTGCAGATTCCCACAGCCGCAGCAGTCAAGCAGAGGTAACGGAGACGGCAGCGCCAACAGCAGTTCCATCTGATTAGCTCCCCCCCTCCCCTCTCCTCTCTCTCTCTCTCTCTCTCTCTCTCTCTCTCTCTCCTCTCTCTCTCTCTCTCTCCACAGCCTCCCTGGGGATTAGATGGAAGACGTGAGCGGCGAAGTGACAGTGAATTTTCTTTTCTACCCTCTCTGTTCAGCTGTGAACAAAACACAAGTGCTCTGCTGCTCTTCAGCTGGTCTGGACTCAGCCAAGCATGGACTCAGGGTCCGTGGACATGGACGACGTGAGAGGCAGTAGGAAACGGCTGGGTTATTTGTTCGATTGCCAAAAGTTTACCTCCCCCCCCCCCCACCCTCTCTCTCTCTCCCTCTCTCTCTCTCTCTCTCTCTCTCTCATCTCTCTCTCTCTCCTCTCTCTCTCTCTCTCTTGCCAAAAATGTACCCCCCTGCTCTCCCATCCCTTCTGTCTCTGTCTGTCTGTCTGTCTGTCTGTCTGTCTGTCTGTCTCTGTCTGTCTCTCTCTCTCTCTCTCTCTCTCTCTCTCTCTCTCTCTCTCTCTCTTGCTCTTCAATCTGAAACTGTAACTGGTTTCCAAACACACTTGAATAAACTTATACACATCTGCCTCTTCGTTGCTGTTGAAGCAGACATGTCACACAAAAGTATTGTGTATTGTATTTGGAAACAATGGATACCTAGCTGTTAGGAAACACTGACTTTACAGTCGTGATGCCATGCCCGTTGTGAACATGTCTAGGTACGCAAGGATCTTTTTTTCAGGAAGGTTGGCTTTAACTGTGGGTTACAAGGATCTTGCCCAAGAAGCGAAGCAAGCGCGCACTTACGTTATCATTCAGGAACTGTCAACAGCAAGGGAAATCGGTCTTATGAAGTGTTGGCTTAAAAAAACGTAAAGTTTAGGGAGACATTCTTTTTGAAGTGTTACTAAACTGTGTGACATAAAGGTTCAGCGAATTGTGTATTATGAAGCCACAATTCGGGGCTTTGCTCATTCTGTGGTAACTGTAAGAAAGCTCGTTTTGTTTCTGGCAAGAAATGTCATTGCGTATCCGTCAGCATTTTCTCCTGTCTTCGTCTAACTCCGAGATTCACCCATGTTTCAAGGAGCAGAGATAGAAGAAACAAGTGGGAAAAAAGGGAAAAAAAAAAAAACAAGGAAAAATACTAATTGGAAGACAGGCAGACAGGCAAATCATTAAAGTTAGCTTTTTAAATAACTTTGGCAATGCACAGGTCACTCTTAATGTTACCCTGGGGTAACATTCTATCATCACTCGATTTTCTCATCCACTGTAATATTCTCAAAGACATCTTGACAGACTATAATTGAACAATCAAATGATGTGTGACATGGAGTAAGAGATAACTTCTATACAAGAGACTTAATCGAATAATTGGACAATTTTTTAAAGGTTAGATGAGTGCATATATGATACCTCCTGGGGTACAGGCCGCCAACCAAGGACCTCCAGGCATCTCTGTCCTGGGGTCTTTTCTCCAGCTGGTTCAAGTCATCCCCATGTTCCTGATGTCTGCTTCCAGGTCCCTGCGCCAGGTGTTCCTTGGCCGACCTCTTTTTTCCGTTTTCCTTAGCGGTTTCCATGTTAGGGC
>JADBJO010011720.1:42500-52500 GCA_016801955.1 Conus betulinus | reverse complement strand
ATCGCTGAACCTACAACCCCTCATGATTTTTTAACAAAACAAATGAACAAATGAATACATAAATAAAGCAATAACTAACTAAATAATAATAAATAAAAACAATTATAATGAATGAATGACATGAATAAATGAATACAGGAAGAAAAAAGACAATAAATAGAAAAATGAATAACTGAATAACTAAATAACTTAAAAAATAAAGAAAAGAATAACAATTAATTAATTAGTACATAAAATAAATGAATGATGAATTAATTAATTAAGTGAATGAATCAATCAATGAAAAAAATAACTAATTAAATCACAAAATTATTACGTAAGTGAATGAACCAACCAACCAACCAATCAACCAACCAACAAACCAACCAACCAACCAAACAACAATGAATGAAGGCATGAATGAATTAATGAATGAACAAAATAGATAAATGAAATACATAAATATATACATAATAAATAATAAAAAAGAAATAATAAATACATAAATAAATAAATACTGTAATGATAAATCAATTAATCAATCAATCAATGAACGAACGAATGAATGATGAATAAAGAAGTATAATAAAGAAGTAAATATATATATATATTAATTTAGATATATTATATATATATATATATAATATAATATATATATATTATATATATAAATGAATAAAATAAATAGATACAGAAATAAATAGATGAATAAGTAAAGAACATTGTACACGTGCACATTTCCAAAACACGATTTGGCTCAAGGCGTTGTGAATTGAACCCAGCACGCACCCTCCTAATGGTTTCACGCATTTCAAGTGTCTCACTGATGCACTCTCGCAAGACAACAAACACATTACCACACTCACACCACACACACGAACAACCTTTTTTTTTTTCTTGGGGATCTTGACTTCAATATCGGTGGAATGAACAGAGTTTTAAAAACCACAGCTCAACTATGCAAGTTTGATGTCGAACAACTTATCGAACCCTTTATTGGGGAGGTCCGCTATTGCGGGGCTGGTCAGTCCTCGATTTAGTTCCCGTTTTAAAGGTGAGTCACTGAGTAGTGTAGATTTCAAACAAAACACAAAAATTCATAAAGAAATTCCATGGTCATTCAATAACACAAATAAAAACAGACAGATAAACAAAAATCTTTTCTATTTGTTAATTTAAGTAGCGTTTTAAATACACTCCAACTAAAACATTCATATACTGGATGAACAGTTTCGAATGCAGCATTCGAGAATAACCCGCGAAGTTGCGTTTAACAAAATTAATCATCTACAGCGAACAGGCCGTCCACACAATACCCTGAGCTACAAGCCAAAAGTACGAAAGTTCGCCTACGCCCAAAAAAAGTCAAGTCTGGGATTTTTGTTACTCTTTTTTTTCGTCAAATCTTTATTTCAGCAATATTTTTAGGGTCCAGTCTTGACCTTGACCTTGACCATTCAACAATATTTGGAAGGGGCATGAGCCAAAGCACCTGCACGCCAAGTTTCAACATCCTATGTTGACTGGTGATTGCCCAGCGTGCCCTGCGATGTGTGTGTGTTTGTCTGTGTAAAAGTAAACAACGTACACACACACACACACCACACACACACACACACACACACACACAACACACACACACACACACACATACACACGCACGCACGCACGCACGCACGCACACACGCACGCACGCACGCACGCATGCGCACACGCATGCACGCGCACGTACGCCAAGTTTCAACATCCTATGTTGACTGGTGCTTGAGATATGGCTAAAAATATATTTCAGTGTTCAAGGTCATACGACCTTTGCCTTGAGATGATGGGTCAACAATATTCGGAAGGGGCATGAGCCAAAGCACCTCAGCACAAGTTTCAACATTCTATGTTGACTGGTGCTTGAGATATGGCTAAAAGTTTTTTTTTTTTTCAGTGTTCAAGGTCATACGACTTTGACCTTGACCTTGATCGATCAACAGTATCCGGAGAGGCATGAGCCAAAGCACCTTCACACTAAGTTTGAATATCCTACGTTGACCGGTGCTTGATATATGGCTAAAAATATATTTTCTAATGTTCAAGGTCATACGACCTTGACCTTGAACATGACCTTGATCGGTCAACAATATTCGGAAGTATTGCCAAAGCATGTGCACTGCAACTTTCAACATCCTATGTTTACTGGTGCTTGAGATATGGCTAAAATATGTTTTCAGTGTTTGAGGTCATACGACCTTGACGTTGACCTTGATCGGTCAACAATACTCGGAAGGGGCATGAGCCGAAGCACATGCACTCCAAGCTTCAACATCCTATGTTGAATGGTGCCTGAGATATTGCTGAAAATGCATTTTCAGTGTTTAAGGTCATACGACCTTGACCTTGACCTTGATTGATCAACAACATATTCGAAAGGGACTTGAGCCAAAAGTATCTGCACACCAAGTTTCAACGTCTTTTGTTGACTGGTGCTTGAGATATATGGCTAAAAAAAAAGATTTTCAATGTCAAGGTCATTAGCCATATCTCAAGCACCAGTCAACATAGGATGTTGAAAGTTGGAGTGCACATCTACAGCACCTATCCTGCATATGTGTCAAGTTTCACATTCCTGTCTTTTTTTTCTTCATGATGATATGCTGTTCACACACACACACACACACACACACACACACACACACATACATACGCCACTTACACGACAAAAAACAATATAACCCACTTCGTAAACTTCGCGGGCTATAAATATGACCAAAATTCCGCCAGGAAAGTAGAAAGCGCAGTGGACAAACAGGCCGACAGGCCGAGAGACAGATGGATGGATGAAAGGACACGTGAAATGGGATGGGTCACCGTCCCACATTGTAGACCCGGAACACAAAAATCAGTCATTCCTCAAACATTCCCTGTGAAAATATGTGCACATGCGGCACGGATTGTCGTTACGACAATCCGTGCCGGTAGAGCCATAGCAGGTCCGGCACGGATTGTCGCATTCGTGAATTTGCGACAAACCGTGCCGTTGCGACAATCCGTGCCGCCATACCCCTCTTTATGAAAAATTTGGAAATCAGATCCCCCCCCCCCCCCCCCCCCCCCCCGCTATCACAAGATTATCGAGAAACACCCACTTAAACCCACTTTTGTTGACAAATGGGAATGAATCCGGCCCGCCAACCCCACTCCCCTGCTTCTTTAACAAATTTGGAAGACATCAGTGGTGATCTTTTCTGATCAGGCTGCCCTCTGCCTTCTACCCCCCCCCCCCCCCCCCCCCCCCCCCCCCCCCCCCCACCCTGCAAAATATCTTCCGTCGCCACTGACTGTGGATGATTTTGTCCTCGTGGAAGCTACAACGGACTCTATGGAGTGCTTTCAAGTTGCGAGACCATCACCAGCGACTTTTTCAGCGATGTCTTCCTGCAGAGGCATTTCCTTCACCAGAGAGGCAACGCTTTTCATTTATAGGACCAGTGACACAGAACAGAGGATCGCGACAGCAGTCCGTTCCCATCCTGCGGAAGACAGCGCACACTCACCCAGTCCAGCTCAGGTGAACACGACTGGGCAGTTTTGGGAAGAGGCTTCAAGCTGAACGGTCTCATTCATCGCATCGACACGTCGTCAGCACTCTCTTGACTAGCTGATGAACTCATTGTGCGGTGTGGAACAACGTACCCGGTCGGTATCTTCCAAATTTTGTTCGCTCTGTACCACGACGTTGACGGCTTGTTCAAGGTCAGAGGGACCGACCACCAGACCCGGTAGGCCTGCTAAAGCATCAGAGCTTCAAACGAGGTAGGTCTAAGGGAAAACAGGGAACACGGGTACATTCTCGATCGGCAAATCTGGCCATTTTGAAAGTTTGACAAAGATTTGGAAGATTTGGGGTAGGCTAGTACAGTCCGTGTAGCTACGTAAACATCGGGAGCAGAATATATCACATTTCCCTTGTTTTTAATGCCCAGAGAGATCAGTGGTGGTAACCAGTTTGGTCGTTTAGATCTGGTATCAATGCTTTTGGATGTATGTTGCGCAGACTCGTTCAGCTATGTATGGGCAATTGGCAAAACAGGCTAAACAAATGGGCTCTCTCGATTTCTGTCTCTGTTTCTGCCTGCCTGCCTGCCTGCCTGCCTGTCTGTCTGTCCGTTCGTCTGTCTGTGTCTGTCTGTCTCTCTCTCTCTCTCTCTCTCTCTCTCTCTCTCTCTCTCTCGCTCGCTCGCTCGCTCTCTCTCCTCACACACAAAGACACACGCGCGCGCACGCATGCACGCACACGCACGCACGCACACACGCACACACATTCGCACGAACGCACGCACTGACGAACGCACACATGCATGCGCGCGCGCATACACACACACACACTCTCTCTCTCTCACACACACACACACACACACACACACACACACATACACACACACGAACGCACGCACGCACGAATGCACGTATGCATTCCGGACGCACACTCACACACACACACACACACACACACACACACGCGCGCGCGCGCGCGCGCTCGAGCACGATGGTGCCCCCACGTCCCCGCCCCCCCTCCCCCCCTACTCCTCCCCCTAATGCAAGGTCAGCGGGGCACCCAGTGCACTTTATTCTCTCTGTCAAAGTTTTCAGCACTAATTCTCAAATACCTTCACAACGCAAAAACTAAACGATAAACATGATGTGGAAAATCAAAGTCTAAGTGTGTGGCAATCGACTTCAAAGACACGCAGAACTTATTAAATATTACCTGCAAGCAGCGATTTGGTTCACATTTTCCCCCCGAGAGATTGTACTGACGTTCAACACAAATTATCAAATCGAAACGAAATTGGATGATCTTTCGGTACAAGGGAAAAATATGAGAGAGTTGATGTAATGATTCTTTGTCGCCTCCCCATCCTTCTTAAAAACCGTACAACAAATAACCCGTAGGCGCTTGATTATATTTTTTAACTGCAATAAATCAAACATGAATCTAATCAAATTCCCCTGAAAGCAATTAGTGTGTGATTGTTAGTAGCTCTGCCTGTTAATTAAGTCACCCAGTCTCCTCTTGGGTGGTCTGGTCTGGTCTGTTCCTGTGTCTGGTTAAATCTGGTCTTGTTTTGTCTCGTATCATAAGTGCCCATGCCAGACCAGCAGTATGACATCAGCACATCTACTGCAGGATTGCCCGTTGCATGAAGCTCTGAGACAACAGATATGGACGGAGAAAACATCAGTGGAGAGGAAGCTCTACGGTGCCCTTGGGGACCTATAGCGCGCGGCAGCATTCGTCAGGGGAGCTGGCGTTCGCAGCTAGGGTGTTCGAGAAGAAGAAGAAGTAGATAAGGTCTTTTTTGGTTGTCTGGCCTACTCAAGTCTTGTTTTTGACTGGTTTGATCTGGTCTTGTTTTGTCTGGTCTGGTCTGATCTTGCAACAATGCATCTCTTGTTTTGTCCAATGTCAAAGTGAGGTGACTGTAGGCGGAAATGGAAACAAGAGAAAAATTACTATTCCCCCTGACGGAAGAGACAAACAGTTGACAAGACAAGAACACGAAGCGTTTAGAACCTCTCTGTGGTCGAAACGCGTCGTGTTTTGTTTGTAATATGTTCATAATCTCTTTCGCGCGGCGGAATAGTAATTTGGTCTTGCAAGTTAGTTTTGCCCAGCCTGGTCTTCGTTTTGTCTGGTCTGGTCTTGCTTGGTCTGACGTGGTCTTGTTTTTGTGTCTGACCTGGTCTACTTTTGTCTGTTCTGCTGTGGTCTTGTTTGGTCTGGTCTGGTCTAGTCGAGTCTTGTATTGCTCTGTTTGGTCTGGTCTGGACTAGTCTTATATTGTTTTGCCTGGTCTGGTCTGGTCTGGTCTTGTACTGTTTTGCCTGGTCTGGTCTGGTATTGTTTTGCCTGGTCTGGTCTGGTCTGGTCTAGTCTTATATTGTTTTGCCTGGTCTGGTCTGGTCTGGTCTGGTCTTGTATTGTTTTTGCCTGGTCTGGTCTGGTCTGGTATAGTCTTGTATTGCTTTGTTTGGTCTGGTCTGGTCTTGTTTTTTGTCTGTTCTGATGTAGTCTTTTTTGTTTGGTCTGGTCTGGTCTGGTCTGATCTTGTATTGTTTTGTCTGGTCTGGTCTGGTCTTGTTTTGTCTGTTCTGATGAAGCCTTGTTTTGTCTGGTCTGGACTAGTCTTGTTTTGTCTGTTCTGATGAAGTCTGGTTTTATCTGTGTTCTGATGTAGTCTTGTTTTGTCTATTCGGATGTAGTCTGGTTTTGTCTGGTCTGGTCTAGTTTGGTCTTGTATTGTTTTGTTTGGTCTGGTCTTGTTTGTCTGTTCTGATGAATTCTTGTTTTGTTTGGTCTGGTCTAGTCTGGTCTTGTATTGTTTTGTTTGGTCTGGTCTGGTCTTGTTTTGTCTGTTCTGATGAAGTCTTGTTTTGTCTGGTCTGGTCTGGTCTGGTCTTGTTTTGTCTGTTCTGATGAAGTCTTGTTTTGTCCGTTCTGATGAAGTCTTGTTTTGTCTGTTCTAGTGTAGTCTTGTTTCGTCTGTTCTGATGAAGTCTTGTTTTGTCCGTTCTGATGAAGTGTTGTGTTGTCTGTTCTGATGTAGTCTTGTTTTGTCTGTTCTGATGAAGTCTTGTTTTGTCTGGTCTGGTCTGGTCTAGTCTTGTATTGTTTTGTCTGGTCTGGTCTGAACTGGCCTACACTGAATTGCCTTGGTTAGACCAGTTCCTCTCAGATAACTGAAAGAACAACGCAATCGCCGAAACAGGGTGCACGTCAGCATTATCAGGTCCTAATGGAACTGACCTGACGTTGCAGATTCTTGACAAAGGCAAGGTTTAAGACAGCGGAGGGCAACACGTGCAGTGGCTAACCAGGTTGCAAATGCATGCATCTTCTTCCCTTCTCACCCCCTCCCCCCTCCACATACACGCACACACCTGCATTCGTGCTTTGTGTGTTTCACACACGCGCGCGCGTGCGCACGCACGCACGCGCGTGTACACAAACACACAAACACACACACACACACACACACTCTTCACTTCACTTTGATCTCCTCGTAACCTGCATGCCCATCTCTCTGTGGTCTTCCTCCTTTCACACTGACTCTCTGTGTCTGTGTGATGATGTAGTATTTCACATTGTAGATACTACTGACACTGACTGTCTGTGTCTGTGTGATGGTGTAGTATTTCGCATTGTAGATACTACTGACACTGACTGTCTGTGTCTGTGTGATGGTGTAGTATTTTTGCATTGTAGATACTACTGACACTGACTGTCTGTGTCTGTGTGATGGTGTAGTATTTCGCATTGTAGATACTACTGACACTGACTCTCTGTGTCTGTGTGATGGAGTAGTATTTTGCATTGTAGATACTACTTACACTGACTGTCTGTTTCTGTGTGATGATTAGTATTTCACATTGTAGATACTACTTACACTGACTCTCTGTGTCTGTGTGATGATGTAGTATTTCACATTGTAGATACTACTTACACTGACTCTCTGTGTCTGTGTGATGGTGTAGTATTTCACATTGTAGATACTACTTACGACGAGGTCAAACTGTATTGAAAAATGAACTCAATTCATGTAATAATAAGATAACAACATTAATAGTGATGATAATGGCAACAATAATAATTAGTAAATGATGATGATGATGCTAGTAGTAATAATGATGAAAACTATGATAAAAATCATGGTAATATAATAATAATAACGATAATAAGAATGATGATGGTGATAATGATAATGATGATGGCAACAACGGCAACGACAACAACAACTGTGATAAACAAACAATAATGATGGTAATAATAATGATGATGATGATGATGATGATGATGATGATGATGATGATAATGATAATAATAGAAATGATGATAGTGATAATTATAATGATAATGATGGATGATGATGATGATGATGATGATGATGATGATAGGAATTATAATAGTAATAACAAAGATAACAACAATAATAATCGCAGGCTGTGCAGCAGTGACGCCGACTTCCAGCACCAGGCTCAACGGGTGAAGTCCTTCCTGACAAGCCAGTACCCCCCAGCAATTGGTCCAGACAGTCTTGGAGCGTGCCACTGCTATTCCTCGCAGTCAGACGTCGACTTCTGCTGATCGTTCAGACGATCAAGCAGACCGTACAGTGGCTGTGCTCACCTTTCACCCTCACAACCTCTCTGTCCGCAACATTCTTCTCAACAACTTCCACCTCCTCCAACTTGACCCCAGACTGAAAGAAACCTTCTCAAAACTACCCTTGATAGCCTTCAAGAGAGACACAAGTTTGAGGGACCATCTAGTGCGTGCCTCTGTCTGCAAGGCGACAGCACAACCCCTGGGCACACACCCATGCGTTCGCAAAGAGTGCAAGACATGTCCATTCATTGACAGCTGCACCACAGTTGCTGGTCCATCTGGCCAGTTCAGGGTCCTAGCAAGCTTTAACTGTCAATCTGCAGACCTGGTGTACGTCATCACTTGCACCTTGTGTTCAAAGAAATACACTGGGGAGACGTACCGCAGCCTGAATGATCGTTTCTCTGAGCACCTTCGCTCAGTGCGGCTGGGGTATGAAGATCCTGTAGGCTCTCACTTCAACAGCCCCTACCACAACTTCACCCATGCGAGAGTGGCTGCTGTCTGGCAGAACCGGTCCAGTGGACTCTACCGCCTCTTTATGGAGTCATCCATCATCGCACGACTTGGGACCCTCGCCCCTGCCGGCCTGAACACCAGAGAGTGACAGCAGCTGAGCTTCAGGCACCCCCTTCCCCTTCTCTACTAATCACCCCCCCCCCCCCCCCTTCCTTCCTTTTTTTTCTTTTTTTTTTTTTTTTTTTTTTGAACAGGCCTTGCTTTCCACTTTAATTTGTTCACGATTCCTACTCACTGCTTAACCCCAGTTAACTTCCTCTTGTCTCTGAGCTGTGTTCGTTCCTTCTTCTTCTTCTTTTTATTGTCAGTCCTCATGTAAGATCTGTCTCTGTCACCCACTCACTCTAAGCCTGACGACAGCTCTATGAGCAGAAAGCTTGCTTGGTTTCCTTCCTTCCTGTTCCCCTGATCACCATACTGAAACCCAGGTGAGTGCACTCTTTCCACCATTTTTTCTTCTCCTTCAAATGTGATCCTGCAGTCATCTACTGTTTTTGCCAACAATAATAATGATAATAATGACGATGGTGATGATGATAATAATGTTAATAATGATGATGATGGTGATGATGATGATGTTGATGATGATGATGATGATGATGATGATGATGACGATGATGATGATTGTGATGATGATGGTCATGATGGTGATGATGATGATGATGGGTACCAACAGGGTACTAGTACTGAGTCCCCACATCTCAAAACGCTTCACAATAGAAACAAAGAAAACACTCCCACATGTACACTCACTCAGACGCAAAACACGCGCCGGCAACCACAGTTCTCTTGCTCCTCTGCCCCCACTACCCCCCCCCCCCTACCCCCCCACTCCACGCCCCCACTGCCATTGCCACCCCTCCCCCATCATCAATACACACTCATCATTTTCCCTCTGCCCCCACCCCCCACCCCCACCCCTACTCCACGCCCCCACTGCCATTGCCACCCCCTCCCCCATCATCAATACACACTCATCATTTCCCCTCTGGTCCACCATTCCACCCTTTACCCTTGCATGAGGGCCAGACCTTGATCACTGAGCGGATGGGTGGGAGAGAGAGAAAGAGAGAGAGAGAGAACGAGCGAGCGAGCGAGAGAGAGAGAGAGAGGGGGGAGAGAGAGAGTGGGGGGGGGGGGGAGATTCACACCTGGGGTCTAGAAGTTCATTTAGGCTTCTCGTGGGGTCCAGAGCCAGATCCCCCCATTGTGTCAGGGTCTGAGGGCAATATCCACCCCCCCCCCCCCCCCCACCCCCCTCCATTCACGGAAGAATTTGAAGGTATAAAAATGACATGAAAACCCTGTCACGAAAGATAAAATCTCACGCGCCAGCATAACAAAAAT
>JADBJO010011720.1:0-17500 GCA_016801955.1 Conus betulinus | reverse complement strand
AGAGAGAGAGAGAGAGAGAGACAGACAGACAGACAGACAGACAGACAGACACAGAGAATTTGTGGAATGTACGAGAACATGGGTGGTCAGAGAGAGAGAGAGAGAGAGAGAGAGAGAGAGAGAGAGAGAGAGAGAAGGAGGAAGAAGTTCCGCATTAGTAATTGCTGGCAGTCGTCATTATAAAAAAAAAAAAGGAATGCCAAAGCAGGAAAAATTACAAACATGTAAAAATGCATGCAGCTAGTAAAATGTGTATAGGAAGTATGATTTATAAACAATTTCCTTTCCAGAGGTAAATGTTTACACTAGACAATAAAGTGGAAAGGGAAACAACACAGGCATGAGATTACATCAAACTTTATCAAGTGTGAGATTAAGAATGTATAAGAAAAAAAAAGTCAGATCTGTTGAAATGAGAAGGCAGAACAATGGGCATAGTACAGATGAACTCTGAACGCCATTACACGAGTACAGATGAACTCTGTTAATTGCACGACTCCTCCGCAGAACCGTCGCTTCCTCTTCACAGGATTCCAGTCAGACTCTTTGACGGATGCTGCCAAGACACACAGTGACACTTTTTTTTTTTTTTTTTTTTTTTTAAATACTTCCTTCGACTTCAGGTTTCCTTTGCTAACTAACCGACCGATTTTCTTTTAAGGTCTGTGACGACTTTATCATCGAAAACTGATATTTCTTTTTTTTTTTTTTTTTTCCCCCCAAATATTAATCACTAAAGTGAATACGTGTTCGACGTCTCACTCTTAGAGGCACTGTACAAAGACCTATGTTTTTTCACGCGGCTTGGAAAGTTGTTTTACAAAGAGGTAAATGTTGAGTAAAGAAATCGGAAGATTTATCAACGAGAACGAGGATCAAAAGATCAATTGAGCAAAGGTTTTTTTTGTTGTTTTGTTTTGTTTTACTGTTTACTGTCTCTCCCTAAACAGTGAAACTTAATCTCTAAGATGAGAATCCGGAATCAGTCATTTACTTTTTGTAAATATGAATTTATGTATCTATTTATTGATTTATATACTGGTTTTCTCACAAACCATTTTACAGATTCAGCAGGGGAAATGGACTGTAGTTGGGAGCTAAAGAGCAGAGGGGGGTGGCGGATAAAATGGAGGGGAGAGGGGGTGCATAGGGGTATGTGGGAGGAGGGGGGGGGGGGGGAGAAGGAATAGGGTGAATATGGGAACCAGGAGGTTAAAGAGGGGGGGGGGGGGGGGGAGTGAAGGTGAGGCAGCACACGGGTGCAGACAAGGAGAGGGGAGGTAGGAGGGGTAGAAAGGAAGGGGCGGAAAAAAAGGGAGAGGGGAGGGAGGTGGTGTGTGGGGGGGGGGGGGGGGGGGGGATGTTCACCCCCCATAAACGTCAGTGTGCCACGACGCATCCACTCTTCTGTCCTGTCTGTCTGTTCGTTCAGACTGCCTGCCGCCTGTCCTGACTGACTGTCTGGCTGGCTGTCTCCTGCCCGTACGTCCGCGAGTCTGTGTTCGGTCTGTCTCTTTGTGTCCAGGGTGGCGTCGTCTCTGCTTGAACTGACTGACTGATTGTGGCCTGGGCGTGCGTACTGCGAGTCCAGGTCTGTTTTCACTCTGTCTCTTTCTGTCTGTCCACTCTGTCTTCTCCGTTCTGTTTCTTCGTCTTTGGGTTTCATGCCGTGTGCCTGTGTGACACACACACACTCTCTGTCTCTCTCTGTCTCTGTCACCACTCATATCTACCTCTCGTCTCTCTCTATACTATCTCGCTCTCTCTCTCTCTTTCATACCCACCTTCCCCTCTCGATCTCTACTCGCATCAACCTCCTGGATCCGTTCCTGTCCCTCCTCTATTATCTCTCCTTCTCTCTATCTCTCTCCTCGCTCTCATCTCTATCCTCCCGTCATTTCTTCCCTCCCTTTACCTCATACTTCTCTTCCTTGATCTAATTGTCTGTGTGCGTGCATGTGTGGGTTGTGTAGTATGTGTGTGTGTGTGTGTGTGGTGTATGTGTGTGGCGCGCGAGCGCCGCGGGCATATAACAAGCACCACCTCACCACCACAGGCACCCACCCCATACCACACCAACACCGCCACAGGCTAGGCAGACAGTACCGGTCTCGCTCTCCCCATTTAAAGGCGAAAACAGCCAAATCGACCTGGAAGGAATTCCATTTTTCTGGACGTCCCAAGCTCTCATGCCAGCCAGTCAAGAGTATGCTGGGCCCCGAGACACTAGCGGTGCTATGATTACGGATCGGCCCGGATAAACTGATCATCTCTATTCCTCTCTCTCTCTCCTATCTCCTCTCTCTATAGCTCTCTCTCGATTATAATAACTACATATATATATCTCCAATCAGTATAATATACTATCTGGTGTTCTCTTCTATCTGTCTGTGTATGTATGTCTCTCTAATATGTCTGTCTGTCTTGTCTCTTACTTGTCTGCCTCCTCTCTTTCATATATCTATAGTTATCTCTGTCTCTATCAATCTATATCGCTAGCAATACTCTATGTACTATCTAGAAATCTCTCACTCTCTCTTACATGATCTCTCTCTGTCTCTACTATCTCGCGCTCTTACTCTCCGCTCTATACATTTCTCTCTCTGCCCTCTCTATCTTCCCCCTCTACCCTCTCTCTCTCTCGCGATTCCTTGTCTCTACTCTCTTTGTTTTTGTGCTGTCTGTATGTAGGTCGGTCTGTCGTGCTCTGTCTGTTCTGGTCTGATATCTCTATCATTCACTGTTGGCGAAAACTCTACTCTCTTCTTATCCTCCTCAACTGTGGGTGTGTGTGTGTGGGGGTGTGTGTGTGTCTTCTCTCTCTCTATATCTCTCCTCTCTAGGTCTCTAACACACACACACACACACACACAACACACCCACACACACCCACTCACTTCATGCCACTCTTTCTACCTACACACACCCACACACACCCACAACCCACACACAAAAAACACACACACACACACACACAACACACACACACACACACACACACACCCGCTCATGCGTTCTTCCGAATTACGCAACTGATTCGTCTGAAGAGGATACAAGTCGTGACAATCAAAACTGGAAAATTGCAGCTGTGAATTTGAACAGGATATCGCATCACTTTGACAACAGATGTTGAATCAAACCAGCAGTACAAACGCTTTGACAGCTTAGGGGGTTAAATTTGAAATGGTACCATATTCATCAGATAGTCAAGTAAATAAAAACCGTTTCCGTTTCAGTGCTCGCTCGCAGTTCCCTTCCTCATACCCAAACCCACCCTCCTCCTCCGCTGTATGTTGTGTCTGGGTCGTTGACTATCTGCTGCTGTCTGTCTGTCTGGCTCTACTGTATATGTCTATATTCTGGAATATCTGTCTATGGATGTATGTCTGTCTTGTCTCGCTCGCTCTCTCTCTCTATCTCTCTATCATATACTCTCTATCTCTGTATCCCACTCGCCTCGTCATCTCTCTGCTTCCAAACCGACGTCGTAAAACTTGCGGCAGGTTACGGTCGGGCATAGCATCAGGGGTTCGCACCTGGAGGTGTTCAAGGCGAATCACTTACACAAACCACAAGGCACTCTCTATCCTATCTAGCTCTCTCTCGATATCTCGCTCCTCTCTCTCTCTGTCCTTCTCGTCTCTGTATTGCTATCTTTTCCTGGGTTATTGTCTGTATGCCTGTTCTGCTGCTCTCTCCCTTATGTAGGTCTCTCTCTCTCTTTATTCTCTCTCGCTGTAGATTGCTGCCGTGTGTGTGAGTTTGTGTGTGTGGTGTGTGTGGGGTGGTGTGCTGTGTGGCGTGTGTGTGTGTGTGTGGCGTGTGTTCTCTCCTGGTCTAGTATGTTCATTCATGTCTTCTACATCTTTTCTGTCTCTCTCTCTCTCTCTATAGGGTCTCTCCTCGAGAGATGCTATCTCAGATTAGCTGTCATTCTCTCTATCTATCTCGTCATCTAGGAAATCATCGCCTCTCCTTACAATTCTCCGCCCAACCTCTCTATACTCCCATAGCCCACTCGCATCCCGTTTTACCACGTACCACCGTCAACCGTCTTCTGTCTGTCTGTCTGTCTGTCTTGTCTCTCATCTCGTAGTTTCTCTCCCTCTCCCCAAGTACCCCTCCTCTCCTCTGAGGAGATCTAGCTCTCTCTCTCTCATCTGGGGTAGTCTCTCTGGCTGTGTGGTTAAGTCTCTCTTTCTATCCGCTCTCTCTCTCTCTCTCTCTCTATCTCTCTCTCCTCTCTCTCGGTATTTTGCGTGTTTTGTTTGAACTTTCTTGGTTGGCCCACCGGAGACAACATAAAAAAATACCTCATCTAAAGGTAACAATCTTAGACAGATAACGCTGGACGTTACAAAAGGGCAAAGCTCAGATTCAGTGCCATTTAGATCGTTTGTGTAACCATTGCCATTGCTGTGAAGATGTTTCATGCAGAATGATTTGATGTTGATGTGCCAAAAATCTTATTAATGATAAAGGAAGATGGCCAGCATCATTTTCTTTAATTTGTTGTCCATGAATCCACACATTTCAGAGAGAAGAACGCACCTGAGGTGTGATTGTTTATACATCAAAAATGACCTTCAGTTTTAAGTTCACGTTTTGGCCATGCATGTCAACGTGGAAAGAAAAGGAAGAAAGGCAGAACCCTATAAGAAAATCGTTTGCTTGTGACGTGGGTGGTGAGATATCAAACCAACAAGTTTACGACGAAAGCAAACTCCTGTGCGAAAGGGTGGACTGGGATTTTAAACTGCGTGTACACTTCGTTGTTGGGGATGTTTTATTGTATTAACGACAGTGTGTTACCCACAGGACCCCAGTTTTTACAGACCCTGCAAAGATTTGTTTGACAAGTGACGAGAAACATCCCCACTACCGTGCTGGTGTTCCGCTGGGAATTGAACTCAGAGCCCTTGTGCCAGAGAAACAATTCTTATCCACGTTGGGCAAACGGCAACACGCTGGGCCATTAGCAGATTATAATCCTTAATTTGTTAACTGAACTAAAAAACAATTGGCCTGTGATGGTGTGGGGGGATGAGGGGAAGACTGCTGAACACACACACCAAACACACACACACACACACACCAAACACACACGCGCGAGCCGCCGCGCAACAAACAGAGAGAGAGAAGAGAGAGCAGGCGAGAAGAGCGATGAGAGAGATGAGAGAGAGAGGTGAGGTAAGATGTGAGTGTGCTCGCGAGCGCTCTAGCAAAAAACTGGTGGCAGGTGTATGATGCCCGTTTGACTGATGAGGGAGTGCGTTCATGTAACAATCAGGATAAACGTGCACTGCCTCGTGAGGTGGATTGGTTGCGTATGAATTAATTACGTGGGTGAGTATGAAACCTGCGATAAGAATGCAGTCCGTTTTGTTGGAGGGGGGGGGGGGGTGTGGGTAGGGATAAACTGGAGGGTATGGAAGCAAAGGAGCGCGAGGGTGGTGGGCGAGGGGAGGATTGCGGGGGGGAGGCGAAGGATGAGGAGGGGAGAGGTGGCGAGGTTGAGAGGAGGGGGGGGGGCAGGGGGGGGAGGGCAGGGGTAAGGACATGCAAGGAAGCGATAAACTGTAAATTCCAGAGCTTAAACGTGGAAGAATGTGCGAAGATATGAAGGCGTGGGAGGCGTGTGCTCACGGGTGGGAGAGACGTGGGAGTTCATTTCGTAACATTCTGGTCAGTCTGTCTGTCGCTGTCTGGGTCTTGCTGTCTCTATCTCTCTCTCCTCTATCTATCTCTCTCCTCTCTCTCATCTCTCTCTCTTCTCTCTCTCTCTTTCTCTCTGAAAACATCACATGTGTGCCCTATTTTTTTTTTTGGATTACAAGTGCGTGATTAAGGACTGAAATTTATTGTGGATGTTGATTATGTCGCTTTGTTGTGTTTGGTTGCTGTGCTTGTTGTGCTTGTCGGTTGGCATAGTAATGGAGTTAAACAAAAAAAAAAAGGAAAAGAAACCTCAGGCTTATCTTAAAAAAAACGTATTCAGTCTCGCGCCAATCCCTATTCTTCCCCACACCACACCATATGCACACACGCACGTTCGCGCTGCGGCGCGGCACACACCACCACACACACACACAACACCACACACCACATAAATACCACACAACCACACACACACCCACCACACACACCACACACACATACTACACACACCACACACATGCAAAGAGAGAGAGCGAGAGAGACAGAGAGAGAGGAGAGGAGACAGACAGACAGACAGAAACACACACACACACACACACAGCACACACACACACACAACACACACACACACACCCACACACAACACAAATGCACAGAGAGAGAGAGAGAGGAGAGAGAGAGAGAGAGAGAGAAACAAACATACAACACACACACACCACACACCACACAAACACACCAAACACACACAATACACACACACACGCACAACTCTCACGCACACACACACACACACACACACACAACACACACACACACACACACACAGACAGACAGAGAGAGAGGAGAGAGGAGACGAGAGGAGGAGAGAGAGGAGGGGAGAGAGAGAGAGAGAGAAGAAACAAAAACAGACACACACAACACACACACACACACACACACAAAAACACACAACACGCACCCTCTCTTCACGCACACACACACACACACACACAAACACACACACACACACACAACACACACCACAGACACAACACAGACAGAGAGAGAGAGAGAGAGGAGAGAGAGAGAGAGGGAGAGAGAGAGAGAGAGAACAAACAGAAAAGACACACACACACACACACACACACAAACACACACACACACCACGCAGCACATCTCTCACGCCACACACACACACACACACACACACACACACACAAACACAGACAGACACAGAAGAGAAGAGAGAGAGAAGAGGAGAGAAGAGAGGAGAGGAGAGAGCAGCATTGGTGCGGAGGGTCAGGAGAGGACGGTAAGCGCTGTAATGTTGTTTGGGTGTGTGGCCTCGGGCATATGTTATCTGCTTCACCTGGAAGTGGGTTGGTGTCTGGTACCTGCCTACCTGTCTGTCTACCCCAGTGAATCGTCGAGGTACAGACCAGACAGATAGACAGACAGACAGACAAGTGAACGTGTTGAAGGAGGCCCACCACTGGGTCATCGTACAGTTTAGGCGGACTCTCCCCTCATAATCCCAACCCTGCTAAACCCCAACAGGGTGGAATCGCTTTTTTTCCTTTTCTTTCCCTTTTTTTTTTTTAACCAATCATCGGACGTTACTATTTTTGCTGCAAGGGGAGACGAAAAGCAATGCAATGGCAAGATATAATTCAAAGTCACTTCTTTTCCTGTCGTGTTGCCCTTAAGACAACGTGTATATTGAAAATGAAGTGAGTTTTCAACGGGGCAAGAAGCTGAAAATAGAAAGTCGGGTTGTTTAAAACGTTGTCATTATTTTCTGTCTCTGTAAACACAGACACAGACACAGAGAGAGAGAGAGAGAGAGACAGAGGACAGACAGAGGAGAGAGACAGAGAGACAGTCTCTTGTTGTCCTAAGCTCCGCACCTTGTAGAAGAAGAAAAAAAAAAACTGAAGTAAAACCGGAGAGATAAGATACAGGAATAAAAGCAACGGTCTCTTTCATGTCTCAGACTGTACTTTCCACAAAAAAACTGAAGTAAAAAAAAAAAATAAAAAAAGCCGGAGAGATAAAAATACAAGAATAAAAACAACAGTCTTTCATGTCTCAGACTTGTACTTTCCAACAAAGCTTCGCTGTTAAAAGCTTCATCAGGCCAGGGTGCACGATGATGATTTTTTTTTTTTTTTCAATACGTTTGCATCTGTGTACCTTGGCCTGATGAAGCTTTTAACAGCGAAAAATTGTTTTGAAAATACAAGTCTACGAAAAGCATTTTGTTGCTTTTATTCTTGTGTGTTGGTGTGTGTGTGTGTGTGTGTGTGTGTGTGTGTGTGTGGTGTGTTGGGCTTCGAGATTCCTTGAAATCTGTTACCTTTAAACGCAATTGGTGGGGAAGACACGTCGGCATGTATATATAGTACTCTTCCTCACTTAAACCGTGCTAGTGTTGGTGGTTTACTTGCCGATGTCAGCAGCAACTCCCATTTCTGCCAGTAGATTTTTTTTTTTCAAATACGCTGCGCTGCTTTATTTGTGCTCACTGTTCTATTTCTGGAACTTTTGGCACTACCTTTTAAATGACTGTTGCTGCTGTTTATTAAAACTGTGGGTTAGTTTGTATTGTTACTACACCAGTTTACATTCGCGTTTCCCCCCCTCCGATTTTTTCGCTTTAAGAAAAAATTCTGGCCTCTTTTTCTTCTTGCGTCTTTTTGTTAATGTGTTTTCTTTTTTTCTATTACAGCTTCATCTAAAGATATATGGAAAGACACTGTAAGAGTCAATCTTACAGTTTTTGGTGCCGTGTGTATTTTTTAAGTGTTTTGTACTACTTTTTTTGCTAATTTTTTCTAGTTTACGTTATTTTTCTTTATTACTTTTTAGTACTTTTTTTAACTTTTTTTTAAAAACAACGGTTTGCATTTCTTTTGTTTTTTTTTTTCTTTAACCAGCCTACTACTGTGTATTATTTTCAATACTTTTCCCCCCATATTTGTTTCGTTAATTTTGCTTTCTGTCACTATATTTGATACTTATCACCACTATTTACGATCACATGCTGCATGTTATTTCTTTTCAGTGTTTTGTCCCACACATTTTTGAAGAGACTTATTTCTGTTACTATGTTTGGCTACTTATAATGACCTGGGAACTTTTTACCATTTCTGCACATTTCCTCTCCTCGTTCCACCCCCCCCCCCCCCACCCCCCCCCCCCCACCTCTCCCCCCCCCCCCCCCCCCCCCCCCCGCCACCACACCCTTGTTATCGCAATTTTAATTTTTATCACTATATTTGAAAGTTATCGCTATTTTTTACAGTTTTTTGCTCGTTTTATTTCCTGTCATTGCTTCGTGTCGTGTTTAAAACTTAACGTTTATTTCTTTTGTAAAGTCAAAAATCTGATCATATGGGGACATCTCTGAACAAGTTCATGTTGAAGTCCCGACCGATCTATAAGAATGCCTTTTGTGGCGAGTGGTACATCACGTAAATTTTTTATGCTGTATCTGCTTTGCAGTATGCCGTCAGACACTTTTTTTTTCAGGTTTTCGCTGCTTTTTTCCCCCATACTTTTTGTCAGTTTTTGCTAAGTTTCTGTCAGTTTTTGCTGCTTTTCGTGACTTCTTTTCTGCTCTCCGAGACATTTGGTCATTTTTTTTTTACTTTTGTTGTTGTTTTTTCGCAGCTGTTCTCTATTTTTTTTTTCCTATCAATTTCATCTTTTTTTCCCCCTTTTCGTAGTTTTTACGACTTTTACCAATCCCCCCCCCCCCCCCCCCCCTTTTCTGCTTTTCCCTATTTATCACCATTGTTAGTGCCATGAATTTTTTTGTACGTTTTTTACTCGTTCCCTCCCCCCCACCCTTCCCTCAAGTTGTTCTGCAGGTTTGCTACTCTTTACCACTTTAATGATTCGTACTACTTTTTCTACTCCTTCACCCACCCTGCTTTTCACCACTTGTACCTCTTCTTCTTCCTCTCCTGTTGTGTGTGTGGTGTGTGTGTGTGTGTGTGTGTGTGTGTGTGTGTGTATGTGTGTGTTTGTGTGTGTGTGTGTGTGTGTGTGTGTGTGTGTGTGTGTGTGTGTGTTTCTCTTTCTTTTTTTTTTTTTGAGCCTTTATGCTACTTTTTTATTATTTACGTTGACTACTTTTTACTACAAGCTTAATTATGTTCTGCCCATTTCAATCAACTGTCGGTAGGAGAAAAGTATTGAGAGCTGTAGTTTTGCTACGTCTTTTTGACGACGCAAAGAGAGGCTGGAAGCTGCAATGCAGAACAGAAGACAAGCCAACCCCGAAAACGCTATAATCATGTGGCGTACTTTGTATTGTCCGTTTTCCCCATCCTTTTTTTTTTTATCTGTTATGTTGTGTTGTGTTATATTGCAATTCACGTCATGTTGTTTATAACCCAGCCGTTGTATTTATTTGCGTTGTATTTATTTTGTTGTGTTGTATTGCGTTCAGTTCATGTTGTGTATGACTAAGCCGATCGCTAGAGACCATGTCAGGGCTGTTGCATCGTCACATGGGTTCCATGTGCATTTGTAAAATGTATTGTAGGAGTGTCGGATCGTGCTTTATTATTTTTATTATTGTTATTATTATCTTTATCATCATCATCATTATTATTATTATTACTATTATCATCATTGTCATCATCATCATTGTTGTTGTTGTTGTTGTGACAGTTGTTGAGAGTTTTCATATGGCGTATGTCGTCGACAAGAGACCAAACTCTGGCGTTTACTACCCACGCTGTCGTCCACGCAACGGGCTGCCCACTTAAGTAGTGCTGATGGAAGAGCTGCCTGAGGGCTGTGGTCATACATTTCCTGTGTCCTTCAGTCCAATATCATTCACTCAGTTTTTTCCCCCCGCATTCTTTCCCTGATTTTTTTTTTTCTCAAAGGATGCATGCTATACGTATACGTGACATCCATACCAATTGCATAACTGACCTTCTCTGATGGAGTTGGTGATCGGATTTTACGTGTGTGCCAGATGTTATGCTAGTATTCACACAAAGAACTTCGGTTTGTAATCGCATTCGAAGAACTGTTCAGCTAATGGAGTCAGAATCAATGTGAACTCCGAGGGGGGAAGAAATCCCTTAGTATTGAAACGGCCAGGTGGAGACTCGAACCCACAAAACCAGGATCACAAATCTGACGGGTCTACCAACTGAGCCGTTCGGGCTTCTGGGGCTGTTGGGTTGTTAGTTTTTGTTCTGTGTGCGTTCTGTTTTTGTTTTCTGTTGGTACTGCATTGCATTGTGCTGTATATTGGCTTGAGTTGTGTTGCCTCGTGCTTCATTGCAATACATAGTTTGATTTACTGCGTTTGTAGAGCGCTGTGTTGCATTGCATGCTATTGCATTGTGTTGCGTTGCACTGTGTGAATAGCATCACAGCCACAACAGATGTATGTGTGTGACCCTCGCTATGTTGTACCCTGGGTTACCGCATAGCCATGGTACAGCGATACCCATACATCTTCCTCACATCCCCCCTCCCTCCCACGTGCAGTCCGCTTACATTTTTGTTTTCCTGTCTGAATCGTTTCCAACAGATTTTTCTACTGGAGGACATTTCCCGTGCTGCCGTGTGTTCTTTTGCGTGCACAAGGCACATCGTTTTATCGTTTCCTCCGAAAGATTTAGACTCAGACCCCCCCAACTTCAGATCTAATGAAACGAGGAAGGAAGATGCTCTCTCTGTACGATAATCGAACCCGGGATTCTGTCGCTTCCAAGATGAGTGCAAATATCCACCGAGCTACGCCGGGAAAGGATAGAAACTCTTGTTGGAATGAAACTGCCAGCGTTCTGAATTGGCAGTCCCAGCTGGTACCCTCGTCTAGCCACCAACAGTCTGTCATTCTTTGACGATGTGCACCAAGAAAGAAACTACGCGTTTTTTCGGCGTCCTTCGTTTCGCCACATAAATCCGACAACAACAACAACAAACAACAACAACAATAATCATCATGCAATGTCCGTATTGCAAGAGGTGGCCAGTTTCGTCATCTTTTGTTGTCTAACAATGTATTGTAAGATTTAAAACAACTTTTTTCGCGTGTACTGAGACAGATTGACACACACACACACACACACACACACACACACACACACACACACACACACACACACACACACACACACACACACGCATGCACGCACGCACGCACGCGCGCTTATGTGGAACAAATAAATACACGCAGAAGGAGAGGAATGCACAAAAAGGGAGGGGCGGGGGCCGAGAGAGAGAGAGAGAGAGAGAGATAGAGAGAGAGAGAGAGAGAGAGAGAGAGAGAGATCAGCAGCTTCTTCAGTTTTACACACCATCCTTTAAAACAAACTCAAAACAAAATGAAACAAAACAAAACTAAACCCAGACCATCAGGAGTACTACAGCAGTTCAGTGTGTTTTACCTACGACATCTCTCTTTTTAACCTCCTCTCCGAAGAAAGGAACACGCTCCGCCACCCCTCCACTCACTCACTAACGGCTGGAGGGGGATGATGAGAGAGATGGATGGAGATTGGTGTGGATGGGGGGGGGGGGGGGGGGGGGGCGAGCGAGATGAGAGGAATGTGAAGGGGTGGGCAGGGGAAGGGGGAGAGGGGTGGTGACGGTGGGGGTAGGGGCGTAGTTGGGGGGATTTACTGGAGCTGTCTGCTCCGGCTGTTTGCTGTCTGAGCTAGCTGTTTGCTACAGCCCCCAGGTTGCTAGACTTGCCGAGCAGATGGGCCAAATGGCTTCCACAGCCGCTCCCCTAGGGAGGATTCTGTGAGCGGAATCTCTGAAAGGGGGGGTGGGACCGACAAAGAGAGTGAGAGATGAGAGAGGAGACGTCGAGAGCGAAGAGAGGAGAGAGACGAGAGAGAGAGGAGAGAAGAGAGAGAGAGGGAGAGAGCGAGCGAGAGAGAGAGAGAGGGAGAGAGACGAGAAGCGAGGGGAGAGAGAGAAGAGAAGGCGGGGAGAGAGAAGAGAGGAAGGAGAAGAAGAGAAAGAGAGTGACGAGACGATGATGGAGCGCGACTGAGAGAGAGCTGAGAGAGAGAGGAGGAGAGAGAGAGAGAAGCGGAAGAGGTGAGACACGGGGTAGGTTAAACGGGTAGTTTAAAGGGGAAGGGGCGGGTGTGTTGGGGTGGAGGGGCGGGACAGGGTAAGGGAGGGAGGCGGGGTGGGAATCAGGGTTTTTAATTTAATTAAAGAGGGGCGGTAGAAGGGCGGGTTTTGGCCGGGTTTAGAATAGAATTGGAACTTTATAGAAGGTTAGAATTTGAATAGACGGTGGGGGGGCGGTGGGGTGGTAGAGAAATAGAATTGGGGGTAGAATAGAGGTTAGAATTAGGTTTTAGAAATCGAGGACGATGGATGTTTTCGTTTGGGGCGGGGTAGAATCGAAAGGGCGGTTAGGAAAGAAGTAAGATAGAAATTTTAGAATTTAGAATTTAGAAATTAGAATAGAAACGTAGGAAGGGTAGGAATTGGTAGAATCGTAGCGAAGTAGATTTTGTTAGTTAATCGATAGAAGGTAGAACGTGGGTAGGAATAGAACGAAATTAGAAGATAAAAGAAATCGAAGACCGATGGAGGGATGGGAGACGGAGAGATGATGGAGTGGAGATTGCTGGGTGGCCTGGGGTGGGGATGGAGGGAGGGGGGCGCGGGGCGGTTGGTTCGGTTGAAGGCACTCATCAGTTTTAGCTGATATACTATACTACTACTACTACTACTACTACTACTACTACTATATACTAACACTACTACACATAATATACACTAATAATACTACTGGTGAGACCCATTGTTTCTTACACAGATCAAACAAGGGTGAGTCTGGGGGTAGTTAGACAGTGGGGAGGGGGGAGGGGTGAGAGTGATGTCTTCATGAACTCTTTGCCTCTTACCTCCCCCCCCCTACTCCCCTCTCCAACCCCACAGAGCTCCTTCCCGGCTTACCCTACCCTCCCCTCCCATACACTCTCTGCCCCCTCCTGCTCTTCTTCACCCTTCAACCCTTCACCCAACCCACACATCGCGCCACTCTCACTACACCCCCTTAGCTTGCCTCTTTGATGTAAAAAGATGCTTGTTCGTCCTTCAACACTTCCTGTCTGTTCAAACTTCCCGACATGGGGGATGAGGTCTTCCGGGGATGATTCACGAGGTCGGGTCCCGGTACAGGGGTAGGGGGAAAGGGGGGGAGCAGGGGGGTGGTACGGCTAGTGAAGGGGGGCAGGGGGAGTGGATAGGAGTGTCAGGGTAAGATCATGGGCGCGTGGCTGCCCATTTAGCGTTCGGGCGATGGGGGAAGGGAAGAAAGGGCAGGGTAGGGTGTGTGGTGAGCTGGGCTGTTGGGGGGGGGGGGGGGAGGAGGGGGCGGGGGACGGGGAAGGGTGTGGGGGTTTGTAGGATGGAGTTGTCGTTGTGGGAGAGGAAAAAAGTGGTTGCTGGCTCATTGGGTTTTGTGGGTTTCGTTAGGTTTAGATGGGAGCAATTGTGTTCTACTACCTCTTGCTTCTTACTTGTTTCTATAATTAAGTCTTGTCATCTTTCTTTTATTCTTCTGTTTCTTAGCCGCCATGCTTTGTGCTCCGTATCATACTCCGTTGCCTTCCTCCCTCATCCTCATACTCACTACGCCCTCATCTCCTCTCTCTTTCCTGCATGACGCAACCGTTTTGATTATATAATAAAAGCGTCCTAGGTAAGCTATGCATTCATCATCCATCCAATCATCGAATCATCATCATACATCATCCTTATAATCAGAATCATCTTTTCTTATTCTTCGTCTGCTCTTCATATAATAATATCATCATCATATCAGCAATCCATCATCATCTTCAATCATAAATCTCGTCTTCTCCTATCATTTCTTCTCTTCTGATGACGTAGGCTTCTCATATCATCATCATATCACATCATGAATCATAAGCATAATTAATAATCATCATCTTCTTTCCTGATTCTTAATCATCTTCCGTTTGTATCTACTCTGGTGCGTCTACATGACCGTCTCTGTGACTTGATCTCTCATCTTACTATGCTTTTTCTG
Organism: Conus betulinus; assembly: GCA_016801955.1. Classification (NCBI taxonomy): domain Eukaryota; kingdom Metazoa; phylum Mollusca; class Gastropoda; order Neogastropoda; family Conidae; genus Conus; species Conus betulinus. The sequence continues at coordinate 2,805 of JADBJO010011720.1, read as the reverse complement.
CTCTAGCTATTGTCTTTTATTTTGTGAAGAGAGCTCTTCGTTCCACACGTCCCTTGACATTTAAAGTGTCCCCCCTCTGTTGTGTGTGTCTTTGTGTGTCGTGCTGTGTGCTTGTGGGGTGTTCCCTGTGTGTGCTGTTGTAGCCTATCGAACATACTCCACGATGAGCTTTGTAATCATGTCTTTACTCTCATCTGCACCTACTTTTGATGTTTTCGCACCGACTATTCCCCTTCCTATTTTGTCGCCCTTTTCCTACCTCTGTATCAACGACCTTATTCTTGATCGAATATAAAACTAAAGGTTATTCTGATCTCTTCTCTACTCTCTCGATCTCTATCTCTATCTATCTATCCTCTCTTCTCTCTTCTCTCTATCGCGTTAGGCCTTTCTCTCTATCTATCTCTATGCCGTCTCTATCTCTCTCCTTCCTCCTCCCTCCCTCTCTATCTCTCTCTATACTCTCTCTCTCCTAATCTCTCTCTCTCTGTCAATCTGTCCTCTCGCCCCCACCACCCCTCCCGACCCCGGTGGTGCAGATCGAATGAGGAAAAGAACGTTCCCATTACTAAAAACCACGGGTGTTACGGAAAGCATTACAGTTAACCTCACACTTGTACACACACACACACCCAACTCACACTCTCTCTATCTCTCTATCTCTATCTCTCTATCTCGATCTCTCTCTCTCTCGCTCACTCTCTATCTCCCACCCCCTCTCTATATCCTACCCCATTCTCTCTCTCTCTCTCTCTCTCTCTCTCTCTCTCTGCACCTCACATCCTCGCCCGCGATGTATAGATCTCTCTCCTCACCCTAACCGTTATTAGCGACGTGACCGTTGTCAGTTGTCCACACGCCGGTGCAAAAAATCACAGACGGACACTTATGGCTTGACGAGGTGCATGTCCACGTTCCTTGGAAGGACTCCTCCAACGCAGAAAGTCGCCATACCCATCTGGGTTGTTGTTATTATTGTCATTTGGGAACTGGGTTAAAAGGGAGGGGGTGTGGGGGGGGGGGGCGGGAACGATTATCTGGTGCGGTTGTTGTAGGGGACTCGAGGCAGTGCTTGGGAACGGGGAGGAGGTGCTTCGCGGTGTCGGTCAAGGCAGAGTAGTGAGAATGAAGCGTGATACTAAGTGAGAGCGTGTTAGTGGTAGGGCGGTCTACCTGTCCTTTATTGAGCCTGTCGCTCCGACTGTCTGTCTTTTGTTGTTGGTTTTGTTTGTTTGTTGTATGCTGTATGATGTATGTTTGTCTGTCTGTCCTTGAACCGGTCTATTCACTCTGTGGGCGGGCGGGCTGGCTGTTTGTCTGTCGAACGCTCTGCCTGTCTGTTGTCGCTCTGTTGTCTTGAATCTCTTCTTATGAAGGTCGGTTGTTCGCTGTTGTTTGTCTGTCTACGCTCAGTGTTTCTTTGTCCTGTGTCATGTATCGATCTCTCTTTGGTACTGGCTGTCTGTCCTGTCTGTTTGAATCTCTCTCTCTCTCTCTCTCTATATACCTCATCTACGCCTACTCTCTACTACTATTCTGTCCGGTGATCGTGTTTCGTGAGTGACCCCCCGCCCGCACCCTGGTCGCTTCCCGCCTTCTGACGCCGACCAGCCGCGCCCCACACACGCGAGCACGACGACCCCTTCCCCTGTCTCTCTCCGCTCTCCTTTTGCTGTCTTTCGTCCCCCCACGGTTCTCCCCCGTTCGTGTTGCTCCTTACTGTAGTGTGTGTGTGCGTTGCGTTTTGTTTTTTTTTTGGGTGCGTGTGTGCGATCAACCCGTTTTCCGCACACCGCACCGTCTCTTGGGTGAAAAAATAATCTCAGCCCCCGAAAAGCAAAATCCAATTCTGCCAATCAATCTAGTTGAATTACAACAGACTAACAAATATGATTAATGGTCTGCGGGCGGGTTGGGTCGGAATGATGGGGTCAAAAGAGCTGCTTCTTCGGGATGCTGTGGGAGGGAAAGGGTGGGGGCTTAGGACGTTATAAGCGGGTGGGCCCGGTCCAAAAGGAAGGGAACTGCTGTCGCGTATCAGGGAGGGAAGAAGAAGCAGGTCGTAAAAAACGTTCTCTAGAGACAACAGACAATCGACTCCGTCTTGAGAACCACAGACAGCACCGGAACAGAGGGCATAGCGTAGTTTGTAGTAAGGGAATTAAATGTATGCATTACACACAAGTAAACCTCATGTGGTCGGGCTAACTCCCGCGGTACGTAGAACGTCAGCCCCATCACTGGATAGAATCCGCATGCCTGGGACCATTGAGTCGCAGACTTCATTTACTTCCCTACCAACTGTGGTACTATTAAGTCATTTTCTCCTACCCTCCTCCGGGAGCGAAAGATAATACCTGAGTTCGTGTGTGCTGGCGTAAGAGGTAGACACTACACTCTGTACGCTGGCTATACTGTACTCTATTATCAGACGTACGCGCGACCGTCGAAAGGGTACGGTTATTTACTCATGCCAGTGTATATCAATCATCACCTACGCTTTCCTGCTGTAGATTCGATTATTATCAAGCCCCACGCACCAACGACGCAGCTGTTAAGAAAATTATATAGTTTCCGACCGATTCTTTTCTTTTTGTCTGCTGTCTGTCGTCGTCTTATTCTGTGTATTTTAAGTGTATCACTCGTCCGTTGTATGTTCGTTGAATACTGTTCCGTATTGTAACGTGTGACTAACGATGTATGTTTCTGAGGTGCTTATCTGATCTGTTTAGTGGTCACGTTGATTCTGTTTCCTAGTGCGCAGGTGCAAAGAGGGGTGCTCGTAGTATTTCTATGTGAAGCAAG
>JADBJO010011719.1:53781-56281 GCA_016801955.1 Conus betulinus | reverse complement strand
CAATATCGTTCACACAGTTTCCTTACTTCCTTCATTCTTTCCATTTCTCACACAGGGCGCATTCTATGTGTAACGTGTCATCCATACCAACGGCCAAACTGACTTTTTCTTCCGAAAGTTGGTGACGGGATTTGACGTGTGCGCAAGATGTTATGCGTGTGTTCACACACGGAACCTCGGTTTAGAGTCTCATTCGAAGGACTGTAAGGGAAATGGAGTCAGAACCAATGTTAACTCCGAGGGAAAATCCACCTGTACCGAAACGGCCCGGCGGAGTCTTCGAACCCGCCAACCCCAGGATCACCAAGATTACGAGTCCGGCGCTCTTTATCTTTTTTTTTTTTTTCTTTTTTTTTTTTTTTTTTCTGCAAATACTGCCATCATCCGTGTCACACTTGTTGGCACTTTCACTCACCCGACACTTTAGTCTATGAAGTATCAATTACAGGTTGTTAACCTTAAGATCCTGCTCCTGAACATCATCATGTCATCGGCACAAGGCAGCCCAATACGTCTGCTGCATACACGATTAACTAAAAAACTCTGCCTTAGATTCAAACCTTCACTGCCTCTGCCGTCGGTCAGGTTCAAAATTCAAAGCCACAATAACAATGAATTGTATGGCTGTCACGTCTCCGGACCTCCAAAGATTCGTTATCACTCACTGTGACCTCACAGAACCCACAAAGGAGTTATTTCCTTTTTTTATGACTTGCCTATTAATAGATGTCATTGTCGCGAACTGCACACGAAATCGAATTAGAGGTCGCCGAGTTCTCCCCCCCCCCCCCCCCCCCCCCCCCCCCCCCCCCTTTTTTTTTCTCCTGCATTGATCTTGCGATGGTCATCAGCACTGCCAGTGGGGATGGAACAGGGGAGGGAATCAGGGGCTCAGGCTCAGGAAAAAAAAAAAGGGGGGGGGGGGGGGGGGGAGAGTATTGGATGTTTGCCACCCGTGAGAATTTGCGTATGCAAAATAATTGTTTTATTCTGAAGGGACTCGCAAATTAGTGAAAAGCAGAGACATAGGCCTAAAACTGCACGTTTGACATAAACACATGCATATCATTTCTGTTGAGGATAGCAAACATAAAAAAAAATGATATACAACACATAATACATATATGAATAAACAAAATTAATAGATAAATAAATAACTGATCAAACGAAACAAATAGATAAAGAAAGAATGCATAGAAGATAATAGCTAAATGAGTAAACAGAAAATAATACACTAAGACGAATAAACAATAAACAAATGAATTAAAAACGGTTTTTACATTTGAATGTGTGTGCGTGCGCGCGCGCGCGCGCGCGCGTTGTGTTTGTGTGTGTGTGTGTGTGTGTGTGGTGTGTGAGAGAGAGAGAGAGAGAGAGAGAGAGAGAGAGAGAGAGAGAGAGAGAATGAGAGAGAGAGAGAGAGAGAGAGAGAGAGAACATTTCATTTTAGAAATGTGATGGACTAAGCATAAACACGTTTTCCCATCCAGCCCTCTGTCTATCTTTCTATCTGATCTCTTCAAATCCAACTGTATACAACCGCAAAAAAAAAAAAAAAAAAAAAAAAAGAAAATGCAACAACCAGTATACGAGTACATCTGACAAAAGGAACCCATCGACATAAATGAACTGGAGAGAGAGAGAGAGAGAGAGAGAGAGAGAGAGAGAGAGAGAGAGAGAGAGGAGAGAGAGAGAGAGAATTTCATTTTAAGAATGTGATGGACTAAGCATAAACACGTTTTCACATCCAGCCCTCTGTCTATCTTTCTATCTGATATCTTCAAATCCAACTTTATACAACCGCAGGAAAAAAAAAAAGCAACAACCAGTAGTATACGAGTACATCTGGACAAAGGAACCCATCGACATAAAAATGAACTGGAGAGAGAGAGAGAGAGAGAGAGGAGAGAGAGAGAGAGAGAGAGAGAGAGAGAGAGAGAGAGAGAGAGAGAGAGAGAGAGAGACAGAGAGAGAGAGAGAGATGATGGAAAAAGTGATGGATCGATCTGTTCGGTACGATTTGAGGTTTATCAGGAACCAGTAATCCTCTTGGCATTGTCTGATGAGTTCGACAGCAGTAACCTCCCCTGCTATCAGGAACCAGAGCACATCATGGGTACCAAGCGTGCGTTAAAAGAAAAATGTGATCGAATCGAAAGACAGATAGTATGAAGCCAAAGCAAAGAAGCAGAAGAAAAAGAGGCTAAGGGACGCGTGAACCTGCGCGCGCGTGTGTGTGTGTGTGTGTGTGTGTGTGTGTGTGTGTGTGTGTGCGTGCGTGCGCGCGCGCGCGCGCGCGCGCGCGAGTGCGGGTGTGGTGTGCGTGCGTGCGTGCGAGCGTGCGTCCGTGCGTGAAGATGCATGTGTACGTGCGTGTTTTTAAGTGTGAATGGTGTTTGTGTAGTACTCAGACGATTAAAAAAAACACCGTTATTTTCTTTGTTTGTTTGCTAATTCGTTTCATTTGTGTATTTTTTCTTTATCTTTTCTCTCTTTTTTT